>PVKE010005588.1:0-58307 GCA_004027555.1 Craseonycteris thonglongyai
CAGTTCAGCACGTGGGTCCTGCCTGGGCCGGAGCCGGGATTCGATCCTCGGTCCTCATGGCCTCAAAGCGAGCGCTCAACCCACTGAGCCGTCCCGGCTTTTCCCTCCTTCCATTTTAAAAGACAAGTTTTTATTTTTATTTCCAAACCCACACCGGAGTTTAGGTGCTGTCAGTGTTACGAAAGGTCACGAGGGAGTTAGGGTGTGTGTGTCTTGCAAGGGGTTGGATTGGCATCATCACTCACGTTCTTATTTGCCTGATGGGAAGATCTCGTAATAAGACCCTCTGTGTGCAGCCTCGGCCGTCATGATTGTCTGTGACTGGGCACTGCCTGTCCCCTGGAGAGAGCACTCAGAGGACAGCCACCCGATCCTTTTTCAGATCCCACTGTTTAAAATTTGGGGTGGGCTCTAACATACCCTGCTTCTGAGGGGTTTTTGTACCAGGTGTTAAGACACTGGGCAGGTGGAGACATAGTGAGAGCTTGCCTGTGTGCTGATGTCAGTGCAGCTGTGGAAGTACCCCGAGGGGCCGGGGCAGGTGCGCCCATGGGCAGTCCAGGTGCCACCCAGAGGGTCTGGAAGAGGGACCGGGACGCTGGGATCAGTGGTGGGTGCAGCAGTGCATGTTCTCACTTCTTGTTTCCACTGATGATTGTCTTACTTGTAAGCACCCTCCCACCCCCAAAAATGTGGAGGGGAAAGCATGAGGCTTAATCACTCAGAGTTGTGACTGAGTTCTGAGCAGTCGCTGTGGGCGCCCACGTGTGGGACCCAGGCTGTAGTGGGTCAATGGGGAGGAGCCCCTCGGGGCCGGGAGGGTGCTCATGGCTGTTGGCCTGTGAGGCCCCAAGGTCCTGGCCCATGACAGCCTTGTGGCCTTCTCTTCAGAAAGAGGGCACATCACCACCATCTCTCTCTTCTTTTTCTTAGTGTTCAGTGCTCTGGGCTGTATTTCTTCTGATTCATTATGGATAGGTAGTCTCCTTTGTACACCCACACCCTCTTAACATTGCCCCCTACTCCTCTAACTCTTACTTCAGGAAACGAGCTCACACTAAATCCTGCTTTCTTTAATGTCCCCACCTCACACCCCGACCTGGCTGACAGATGTGAGTTGTAACCTGGGTCACAGGAAGCACACGTGGAAGGAGACCGTGAAGAGCTGATGCCTGGACTGTGAAATTGGGCTCAGACCGCGATTACTGGAGCAGTGGGAGGCCTGGAGCCCCTTCACGGGCACTTGCCCGAGGGTGGTTTTCCCGGGAGAGAACCAGTATCTCTTTAAAGGTTGTACCAAGTCTCCCTGTTATTTTATCGATAGTTCAGCCGGTGTTTCTGTTCAAGTTCCCACATTCAACAGAATGTTTTTTTAATTTCCGATTTGGTTTCTAAAGCTTTTGTCTTGCTTAGTTAATGCTTTCATGGCAATATTAGTTTAATTTTCATTAGTAGCGTAGAGGATTCTGGCTGCAGGAGCCATCACCAGTCCCAAGGGGACAGGCTGAGACAACACCCATTTTTGTCCTCATGGTCATTCCTTGTAGGCAAGGCGTCCTTTCAGATAGACAAGAAGTTCAGTCCTACCTGAAGTTTTGTAACCGAGCCTGTTTATAAATTTAGGACAGAGGAGCGACATGAGGTAGCAGCCGGGGTTCTTTCTGAAACTCACGTATAACAGTATTTATTGATTAACTGACTTCGCTGATCCCGCTGTCCTTTAGGTGAAGCTGAGACTACTTGATGCGGCTGGGGGAGGTTCTCTTTGCCCAAGGCCACTACAGCACCTTATCTCTTCCATTCAGGTTATGCGCAGTCTCTATGCAGGAACAGAAGCCCCTCTTCCCAAACAAAGAAAATTAACCCTCACCTCCTGGTGAAGACTTTGACGGGACTGTTTCCAGGCAGCCTCCCTGGCCTCTGGGCCACCTTTGGTCTGTCGGGGCTTTCTGTGTTCAGCCAAAGCTCAGCCTGAGCTTTTTAAATGACTGCATAGTATTGTGTGTTAAGAATATTACTATGGCTGTTTAAACTTGACCTCTGTGAATGAATATTTAGACTGTTGGCACTTTTGCTGCTTTTACCAACACTGCTATAGTTCAAGTACTTTTACAAGCTTCTTGCCACTGTTGAAATTTTGGCCTGCTTGTCTTTTTTGTAAATCAGCAGACAAATGGAGGGTACATTTGAGTAGATAATGCCCATGTGCCCTCCAGGGAGGCTTTTCAAGCGGCACAGGCCCGTGGGGGTAACAGACAAGTGTGCTGGTGGCTGGGGTCTCTCTCCCTAAGAACCCAGGAGGGCAAGCTGGTTTCCCTGCCTTCCTGCTCCTGGAGTTCACTGCTCCTGAACTTGCAGTCAGTCCTCTGTCCTGTAGAAGCTTAGAGCCTGTGACTTATAAATGCAGCTTGACCTTCAAGGTGTTCTATTAGAAGAATTAATTACAGGCTTCCTGGTGACAATAATGTTCTTCATCCGAGAATCACAAGCACCTCTGCTATTTACTCTTTAGTGCAGTGTCTGGGGGACAATTTGTTGCCGCCTTACGGTTGACTTTCCTCGTCTCCTCTGCAAGCCCTGCCCCGCCCCCCCCCCCCCCCCCCCCCCCCCCCCCCCCCCCCCCCCCCCCCCCCCCCCCCCCCCCCCCCCCCCCCCCCCCCCCCCCCCCCGTCTCAAACTCAGGCCAGTGCTCTTCACTTCCCTGCAGAAAGCCCACAGTGACATGAACGGCACAGCTCATAACAGGATTTGGAGTTCAGTAAGGAACACAGCATTAAGTGACTTAGTCTCAGTTACTTCTCTTTTACCAAAAAGGAGGAAATATAATTTCCCTATAACTGTGGTAATCTCTCTTAACATCCCACTTGATAAAATGATATTATTTATTGGTTTTTATGAAATAAATGTGTGCAAAGTAGTTTGTTAAATAACCTTTCTGGGGCATGAGCAGTGGTTCCTGCTGAAGGATTAATAACTGGATACCTCACAGGTACCTATGGAGGTCGTGCTTTGCTGATTTTTAAAAAGGTATTTATTTTAAGATAGAACCCTCAGTTTCCAAAAAAAAAAAAAAGTTAATTGGAAGTTGGGTGGTTGATTTATTCACAATTTTTGCACTTGAAAAGCTACTGATGGGCCATACTTATTTTCAGAATCATCAGTTGCCCAAACTCCTTTGCAGCTAATGGCCAACTTCACATTTGTACTGAGAGGCCAGAAGGTCATTTCTCCAGGACGTGGGGACGCCTGAAAGCCATGCCTGTGGCCTGTCCCTTGGTTCCTGCGCACTCAGACTGTGGCCGGGTCTGGCCTCTTTGGCGCGCTATGTTCTGAGGTTGCACCACTTCTGGGAAGAGAATTTGCAGAGAAAGATTTGCCTGGTTCTCTGCTTCTAGTGTTTTTGTTTTTGTTTGTGCTTATGGAAACCACTCTCTGAACAGTGGGGCGAGAAATCAGTCAGCCTACTTCCCGCTTTCCAGAGATCAAGATTGGGTGGGGGGCCCTGCAACTCCCTGGCATGTGTGAGGGCCAGAGGGGAGAGGCAGTGGAGTGCAGTGTTACGTCCTGGTGACTTGGTGTTTAAGGACTTCCTCCCTGGGTTCCCGTAATCACACCAAGAGTTTCGCAGGGTGTTGTTGCTTGTTGGAAAGCAGCATGGCATTTCCTGGGTGATAATCCCTGCTCCACCACTCCCCTGCTGGCCTCAGGCACCTCCTAGCCTCAGTTTCTGCCTAAGTGGGCATGTGTTAGAATAGCATTTTCCCAGAGGGCCGTGCTGAGGGAGCTTTAATTAATGCCAGGTTTCTCAAGCTCGTTGTTACTGACTTTTGGGGCCAGAAGTTTCCTTGTTGTGAGGAATGTCCTGTGCATTATAGGACGTTTAGCAGCATCTCTAGCCTCTGTCACTGGATGCCAGTGCCACCATTCCCTCCACTTGTACAACCAGAAATGTTTCCAAGTATTGTCAGCATCCTCTGGGGTTTGGGGAGGGAGGACATAATTGCCCCCAGTTGAGTCTCTCCCCTTTAATGTACATAAAGCCCCCCACTCAGTACTTGGCATGTAGGAGTTCTTCAGTGTTTGCATAGGGGAGGTGCTTGATCAGTGTTTAGATGAATGAATGAATAAGTGAATGTTGGTGCAGCTGGTGTTACATTGTTAAGAAAGTGCTGGCTCCTTTCTTAGAAAGCACGCATGGAGCAGCTCCTGTCTGGGGATTCTTATGGCGTTGCAGCAACTAAATTCTCCTGAGTGGCTACCCCAAGGGGTCCTCTGTCTCCATCCGAAGTCTCACTGAGATTGTACAGCGACATCCAGGAAGTGCCAGAGTCAGTATTACTCTCTTTATTTCCAAAATGCCTAGCTTTCTCTTGTGTTGATATTTCTTTTTATTTAAGATTTATTTTATTGTTTGAGAGAAGGTGTGAGAGAAAGAGAGAGAGAAAGGGGAGGGAGGGCCCAGAGCAGTCTCCATAGTTGTACATCATTAGTGGTGATGTGGTTTCATTCCACACAGGTGGATGTGAGGCTGCACGGGGCGGAAACCAAGCCGGGGCCTCCCGCATGGGAGGTGAGAACCTTCACCGCCATCCTCATGGTTACCAGTTATGTCGCAGTTCAGCATGTGGGGTGCATGGGCCTCAGCTGGGGCTTGATCCCCAGACCTCGTGGTTGCCAGGCAAGCGCCCAGCCTGTTAAGCTATCCTGGCATCTTCTTGTTTTGATATTTCTGAAATCGGAATGGATATAATATCGCAGGGTACATTTTTCTTCCCCAAAGGCTGGTATTGACACACACTTGATGGCAGCTTTGAAATGAAGGAATGGGGTATTCCTGTGAATGTTTGGGCTTTGAAAATGGATTGGAAGCTCTTTCTGGGCGAAGGTAGTCTTACCATGTTCTTCCCCAGCACTCAGCACTGTGTTTCAAACGTTTGAACAGCCTGCACTTTCTGGCGCTCTGTTACAATATTTTCAGCTGCCCTGTGTGCAGCCTGGGACCCTCAGCACTAGCACAGCCGTGCATATTCCAGTCGTCCCCAGTGTGCTCATTCTGCCGTCTGTTTGAGTGGTTATTTGACTGTCTTACTGCATTCTGCTCACTGTGTAGAGGAATATATGGTACAAACTAGTTTTCTGACACTGGTGACAAGAAATACATGTCTCAGACTTTACCAGAGGGTTGTGTCATAAGTGCTTGTAGCTTGTGTGAAGTATACATGTGATGGCACAAAAGAGAAAGAGTGTGGCTAACGTTACCAGTTATTCAGGGCATATTATTGCCCTGAAATGTGCTTGAAATGGGGGTTATGAGTCGTCTAAGATGTAATTTCCTGGAGGACAGGATTTTGCTCACTGCTGTATCTTCAGCATCCTAAAAGAGGGTTTGACCATAGTAAGTTCACAAATAATTATAGACGAGTGGTTCCTTTTCCTTTACTTGGTCTCAGGTTCCTTAAAGTATAAGCATCTCGTTGTCCTGGGATTCTGGTGTTTAATTACATGGGTATTTTTCATACAGCCAGGCTCCTAAACACAAACCAACTGTTTTCTCTGGTAGAAACAGCCTCTGCCCTAACATCAGTGACACAACTGGGTGCGTGGGACTTCTGGTTGGGCTCCATGTGGTGTCTGAGAACATTTCAAGGATGATTTCAGCTGACTTAGAAACTAACCAACCACATTCTTTCTTATGCTGCAACTCCACTGTCAGAATCTAGGCAGATGAAAATCATTAGGCACGCAGAAAGCCTAACATTAACGTGTGGTCGGTGGGCTTACGCCTGCCTACCACACATGGGACTGTTGTGTTTACCTTTGAACTGCTAGAAATACATCCCCTGAGATTGAGTTTCCAAGGTGATGTCTCATTAGAAGTTTTGTGAATTGCAATGCTGGTACAGGATCCAGTAAACCTCCTGTCTGATGTTCTCACATACGGTTTTGTAGGCAAGTGAGTGACTGTGTTCTAAGTCCATATGTGCTGATAAATTACGCTCAGCTCTACCATAAAGAAAGGCATGAAGTTCTGACCTGGAATAGAGCTGGATTTTTCTTCATCCGTGATTCTTCGGAGCCCATACTATGCGCCTTGGATTGATTGGTCACTTTTCCAGTCTGCCCCTTTCTTTCCTGACTGAATATTCTTGTATCTGTAATAAAGAATGGATACATCATCCTCTTCTAATGACCTTAATCTGATGCTCGAGTGTTCTATGGCTGAAATCCATTTAAAGAAAGGCAACAGGCCCTATGATAAGAAATCTCAAGAAGAGGAATGGAAACGTTCCCACTTTAACCTAGTGTAATTATTTTTGCTGTTTGTTGCATAGGCAGGCCTCCAGAAAATAGGGGTACAAATTAACCAACTGTTTGCAGAGATACGGCCATGTCATTACTGATAAGCATAGACGTAAATAAGGCAGTGTGGCGGCTGTTTTCCTGTAATGAGGGAGGACAGGAATATTTTAACTAAAATACAATAGACAAAGGCTTAGTTGGGGGAAAAGTATAATTTCTGTTAGTTTCCATTTTTAGCACATAAAGTTCTTTTTCCCAGTTGTCTTAAATGATTTCTGATATGTTGAATGGGGGGGAAGGTGGCTGTGGATGTTCACATTAGTCTTTTAGAAATGTAGTTGAACGCTTTGTACCTCAATTGAGCATATTTAGATCCCACCCCCACCCACTGAAATATTTCCAATATAAATTTTTATACACCACAATTTAGGGTAATTGGGATTTATTAGACTGGTGGTGAATTTTAAGTCGTATTGTATATAAAGTAACTTATGTGAATAGGTTTGCCCAGGCAAGAGCCTTAAAGTAAATGATTTTCATAATGTAGGGAGCTGTTTCAGTTCTGTAAGGAAGCTCTGAATCTTTGTATTTCTTGTTTACTCTTCTTCCCCAGAGGACTCATAGTAAATACTTGCTAGGGGAAGGAATGAAGTTTTGTGACCAGTGACAAGTCATTGCTTGCTGGTTAGGGACTAGGATCTGGAATCTCCTGGATGCAGCAATTAACCCCAGCTCCACCTCTTTCTAGCTGTGTGATCTCTGGCCAGTGACTTCATCTTTCCATGCCTGTTTCCTCATTTGTAAACTTGGACTAATAATAGTATCTATACTACAGGGTTGTTATAAGGGTTACATAACGTAAAGCATGTAAAGTACTTAGCACATTGGCCCAGAAAGTTCTCCATAGTGTTTGACCTGGTGGGTGTTGTTATATTGATTTTAGACATTTGCCTGACCTTTTACTTTTAAAGGCAGCAAATGAAGAACTGGGGAGGAGTGGGTGTTTACCTCGGACATCCCTCCCAGATGGCCCGGGAGGGTGTGGCCTGTCAGCCACGCTGTTTGCATGTGGTTGTGGCGAGGGGGCTCTAAGTGCCTTGTTCAGGTGTCTGGCCCGGTTCTCCTGGAGGGACAAGGACTGAAAATGCAAAATCTGAAGAAGTAAAACTGAGACAAGAGAATGCAGGGAACTTCCTTGTGAAAGTGTATCCCATTAGGTCTGCTAGTTATTGAAACAGAAATGAACACATGCGCTAACAGTCTAAACTGGAAATACTTGAGTATTTCCCCGTGGTAATAAACTGTACCTAATCTGTCTAAACAGAAAAGGCCTTTGTAACATTGAGATTAGGAGTAAAATTGATTAACCAGCAGTCATAGCATGCCTTTCTTCCCATAGTCTTTCCTACAAATCTGCCTCTGCCCAGACCCAGCCGGAAAAAGCAGCGGTACGAGTACGTTCTGTGCACGAAGCAAGGCCTAACAGAAATGATTAAGGAGCTAAAACAGGGAAGCCGGGATGGCTCAGTGGGTTAGGCGCTCACTTTGCGCACCAGGGACCGAGGATCGAATCCCGGCCCCGGCCCGTGCGGACCCATATGCTGAACTGGGAGCTCCCCCAGTTCAGTTCTCTCTCTGTCTCTGTATATCTCTCTCTCTGTCTCTCTCTCTCTCTCTCTCTCTCTCTCTCTCTCTGTCAAAAATAAATAAATAAAATTAAAAAACAAACAAACAAAAACTTTCCCTCTATATTAAAAAAAAAAAAAAAAAAGGAGCTAAAACAGCGCCATGTTCAGAGACGTTGCTGTTAAGATCAAAAGGGGGAAAATAAGTAAAACAGTCGACACTTCAGGGACCCCTTCTGACCTGCGCTTGGGCTTCTCCTGGGTCTGACCAGGTGCTGTAGCTGGGAGGCATCGGCGTATTGATGGGATGAGTGGAGGCTGGGACCAGTCTGATGGATTTTAGTTGTTTCCACAAGCGTCAGAACACTAAAGTGACATGTGTGCATACGTGCCACAGAATCTTTTCAGACACAGGGAAGATTTAATCTTTATTTTTATTGTAACTTCTCTTTAAATAAAGCTGCCTTTGGGGAAAGCTTTAATTCACGTGAGTGTAAGCAGTGAGTGGTTTCAAGCACTTAGGCATGATTTTCATCATTCTTGGAACTGTATTTTTAATTCCTGGGTGACTTGGAAGTATTGACACTTAGTACGTACACCTTGCCTAATTTATGGTTTTTCGTGTGGAGGAAATAATGGACTTAATTTATGAAGTGTTTCTCTAGACGTCTTCACGGTAATGGCTGCCGTGGTATCTTCTCAGGGGCACCGAGGTGTCACGTGTCCCAGTGTATCTGACCTGGCATTTGTCCAGGATTCCATCTCAGGAGCGGGTGCCACCCCCCCATCCAGTTCTGCAGCACAGAAGGCGTGGCCTCACCCTCGGTTCCACCCTTGTGTCTAGGCCATTGCCAGGCCTGTCCCCAAGTCCCAGCTCCCCCGGGCCGCTCGCCTGTGCTGTTACAGATGGCCCCTGACTGGCTTTCTGCTAGTGCTTTTGAGCCACGAATCCCCCTTCTCCACGTTGCAGTCTGAGCAATGTTGAAAATAATAAAAACAGTCTGATGATATTATCCTCCATTAAAATACTTCCAGTAAACATTTCCAAATGGCAGAGTAAGGACCTCCAACAATCTTCTCCTCTATAAAAGCAATGAGAACACTGGCAAGAATTGTTAAAATTAACTTTTTCAGGATTTTGAAAATTAAAGGCTTGTAGGATCTGTTGAGCATTTGTGAAAAAAAAGAAATGGCTGAATCTCTGTCAATGCAGCCAACACGGTGATGTTTTCAGTCTTCCCTGTTTCAGCCACCCGCCCCCCCAACAGCCCCACAGTAACTTAGAACCCCATCCCCCATGGCAGCTGTGACGCACAGTGGTGTCGAGGCCCTCAGAGCGGGTGGATGGGGCTCGTGGGCCCCACCAGCACCACCCCCAGAGAACCGTCCCTGAACTGCCTGTAGGTCCCTGAAAAGCTCCATTCTCAGAGCACGTCTGTAGTGGAGCCAGCTCATCGCTCGCTCTGTGCTCCACCCCTAGGGCATTTGTCCAAGAAAGCAGTGATTGAACATTGACATTGTCTGAGGTGGTGACACCAGGTAGGGCTAGCAAGAGGCTAACCAAAAACGAAAGCGGAAACACGGGGTGTCATTGGGGCCTTGAAAGAGGTCTGACATACTACTAGGAATCTAGGAAACCACATGTGTGTATAGGACTGTACACACTTCCAGGAATGGCCTGAAAAGGGCCTTAGTCCTCACCTCTGGATGACCTTGAGGCTCTATGCAAGCAGGAAGGGCAGGCTAAAGCGAGAGGTTGTACACTGCTTGCTGGAGCATTGAAGGCATGCCCCAACATAAACACAGAGCGCTCAGCAAAGGCTGGGTGACTGATAGGCTCAAGATACTGAAGGAAATTCCTGTATAGGAATTAGCTAACCAAGCAGAGACCTGAATTAACCAAACATAACAAAGAGTATGGATTTCATACAATCACCAAGTAAATACTGGTAAACAGAAAGGACAGGTGGATATAATTTCTAGAGTTGCCACATTGTATTTAAGTTGTCCAGTTTGCAACAAAAAATTGCAAGACAGACAGAGAAACAGCAGATATGACCCACATGCAGGGGAAGCACAGCATGAGATGGAGCCGGGTCAGAGCACATCTTTTATGTGCTGTTGAAATGAAGTTGATTTTATTCAAATGACACTGTTTGGAGTTATGATGTTAAGTGTAATTCCCAGGGCAACCATAAAGGAAACATCTAGGGGGCTAGGGGGTGGGGTGTGGGGGAAGTAAAAGAAAAAAAGGTGAATTAAAAAGAATAACTAGAATATATCACTTTTCCACAAAATGAGGCAGTAATAAAATAGAGAAACCAAAAAAAAGATATAATACATAAAGAAAAAAAGCAACATCACAGACGTAAAACCTACCATATCAATAATTACCATTAACTGTAAATTAAACACTAACCAGCACAGAAATTAGAATGGGTTAAAAAGATCATAATCCAATAGTGTACTGTCAACAGGAGACATACTTGAGATTTAAAATCAGAAACATGTTAACAGTTAATGGGAAAGATACACAAACAGTATTTCAAAAGCTAAATTGGCTAGAAAAATATCGGACAAAATAGACTTTTAAAAAATTGTCATAGAGGTAAAGGAGAACATTTTAAAATTAGAATGAATTTATTTAGGAAGAAATAACAGTTATAAAGGTACATGCGCCTAACCTATTAACGACAAAACTTTAAAATACGAGGGCAGTCTGGAAAAACTCCAGCCATAAAAGCCTCTGTTTTTCCTATGACATGGCTGGATACTTTTCCAGACAGCCCTCGTACATGAAACAGAAACCTGGCACTGAAAGGAGAAGCGGACAAATCGACAGCGGTAGCGGGAAGCTTCAGTAACGCACGTTTAGGAATTGATGCAACTGGCAGGTAGCAGATGCAGCAGAGTGTAGACATGAGAATCATAAACCACCTCGCGCTGACCAACAGCAGCAGAACACGCATTCCTCTCCAGTGCACGTGAAACATTCTCCGGGACCATGTGAGGCCATAATGAAACCAGCCTCAATAAGTGTGAAAGGCTGCAGTCACACAAGTGCAGAGCATGTTTCCTAACCACAATGGAGTAAAATTAGGAATTAACGAAGGAAGGAAATTTGGGAAATTCACAAATGTGGAGAATAAATAGCACACTCCTAAATTAACAAGAATGACAAAGGAGGTGCACCCAACCCTAGCTCTTCCTCAGAGTAAAGCCTTGCTGCTTCAAGTGTGACCACGGGCCAGTATCCAGTGTATCCCTGAGAACCTGGTTAGAATTTCTGAATTCTAACCCTCCCATCTCAGAATCTGCTCCTTAACAAGATTCCTAAGTGCTTTCTGTATTTGAGAGGCACTGAAAATAGTGCATCATACAGTCTGGACTGAAGCTGGAACAATGTTACTGATATTGGGGAAATTATTCATATCGTAGTAATCCAGACATCCCCAAACCTCTCTAGTGATCTAACGTATATGGAGCATCGCTGCTGCTGTGAGAGGAAGGAACTACAGATCCATCTCTTGACTTCTTCCTTCTGAGCCCCCACCCCCTCCAGCCTCCTGAGTGATTTGCAGGATCTCCCAGAGCATCTTCAGTATGTCCCCCGACCCCAAATCACACAGGCACTTCTGTCTCCCCCCTTACCTAAGTACATCCACATTGGTGCCAGAGTGCCTTTTGTATCGTGTGGCTGCCTTGCTTAAACCGTGGGCTGTCCCAGGCTTGCAGGGTAGAGCTTGAACTCTGAAGCATGGCCGCCGAGGGCACCAGCCACTCCCCTCTGCTGACCCCCTTGCCTTTGATCGCTGCCAGGGAGGAGTGTGTGGTCAGCAATGAGGACACTATGGAAGAGTTCAGCTCACATTGTAAAGTAGTTGCTGTTTGTTAGACAGCAGTCCTCAAATAACATGGTTTTTCTTTGAGCATCATTTGGTTACAGCATTGATGAAATGCCCTAGAAACTTAACTCTTATTTGTATCAATTGGCCTATGGTAACATTGGTTTCATTATGTTTCTTTTGCCACAGTTCCAAAAAAGTATCAACAATGATGTGGAGGATTTACAGTATGTTTCAGTCTCCTGTGAGTTTAGTTAGTAGGAGTTGAGGCCCTGATAGCAGACATGTTAGTGTGTGTATGTTTTGTGGTTTTGTTAACATTTGTTGAGTGTTTACTACATGCTCAGCACTGAGGGCTCTTAGTGGATTATTTGTTTATTTAATCCTCACAGTAACACTATGAAATACAGATCCTGTTAACTGTATTTTATGGATGAGTAGACTGAAGTTCAGAGAGGTAAGTTAACCATGTTCATATATGTAGGAAGGGAGAGACTAGAGACTTGAATCCAAGTGGACCAACTCCACAATTGCACATACTAGTGAAAGAGAATTTGCCCACATGTATGTTTGAGAATCAGATCCACAGAATGTTCCCAGAAGGTGTCGCCTAGAGTGGGATCATATATTCTCATCCTTTAGCTTTTGTCTCACTGTGTAATGCCCAGTTCTAGTGGATGACTATATGTTATTAAATGACATAAAGGCACAATTATAACCTTGACTGATGATGGCACCACAGGGACTTAATCAAATACTTCAGTTATTATCCATCAGGTAATAACGAACACATATTCTGCCTCCTGTCGGTCTGCGTAGGCATTGTTAGGCACTGTCACAGCAGAAGATAAGACAGATGCAGAAGTCAGTCTCGTGGTGGGGAGATAAGACCCACATGGCCAGATGGATTTTTGTGCATGGGCGTTATAAACGCTGTGTGACAAGGCTGAGTCAGTGGCAAGTCTGCAGGGCAGTGACATTGAGGCCGAGACTGAACCAAGTAACACAACAAGCCAGGTGAAGATCCAGAAAAAGTGAGTTCCAGGCCAGGGACCAGCAGGCACCCAGGTGTTGTGACAACAGAGGACATGGGGCTCCTGGCGCATCCGAAGGCGGAGGGGCCGGATGCCCAGAGCCCGAGGGCGCAGGGGCAGGGGCAGGGGCAGGCTGGTCAGGCCTCGTGGGCCAGGTCAGGAGCCGTATCTTTTGTCCTGTGAGCAGCTGGAACATATGAAAGAGTTCTGGACACTCCTGCTGTGTGTTTTTACTCCACTTCTGGGGATCTGTGCTGTCAGGGGCCCCCAGGGGTATCCAGTTACCAGTTCCCATCCAAAGCCCTCCATCAGTGAGTGGTGGCGAGTCCTGGGGGGCGGGCCGGGTGTCAGGAAGAGCAGAGCAGAGAGGGCCCTGGAGCTGTTTGTGCTGAGTGGTGGGGATTCCGGAAAGCAGAGGGTAAAGCTGCACTACAGGAGCTCTTCTGGCCAGAGGTAGGTGGTGGGGGCCAGGCAGGCTCTGAGAGGTCCAGCCCCTCTGAAACTGGGGCAGGTTGACAGACCAGAGAGCTGGGAGGATCCAGGTGCTTGGGGCCCCACAGCAGAGTGGAGGTCAGGGCTCCAGGCCCCTCTTGGGATCAGCAGAAGCCTTCAAGCAGAGGAACGACATCATTGCTTTGTAGGTGGTGGTGTTGGCAGCAGAGTGGAGGAGGCTCAAGAGGGAAGAGACTCTGGCCCTGTGAGCTCTGTCCTGGGCATGGAGTGTGTGTGGAGGCCACCAAGCCCTGACCTGAGGACGTGGCAGCAAGAGGAGCCTGGAGGAGACAGTCTGGCAGTGGTTTTTTTTGGGAGGGGGGGGGGGCGTTGGGAACCAGCTGGGTTTGTGAGCCCGCAGGTCTGGGTTCCCCTCCAGCTTGTGAGAGCTCAGTGTGAGCAGTGCCCTGGGGATGCACTGTTCCATGTCACAGCTGTGGGGACACGGAGTATGCGGCTCAGGGCCTGCTAAGGCTCGGCATGAATGAGTTCTCCTCACCTCTCTGCCCTGTGAAGTCCTCCGTGAACTAAGTACTGTGATCCCCACCATGGGACAGATGAAGAGATGAAAAGTTCAAAAAGGTTACAGAACTAGCCCAAGGTCACATGTATTCGGATGACGAGGGAGTGGCCCCCACTGTTAGCCACTCTGCAGAGAAGACCTGTGACGCCTCAGTCGTTGGGGAGGGCAAGGGGGCAGCCCTTGGAAGAGGGGACTGGAGCGGGGGTCTGAAGTGCGAGCTGTGCAGCAGGCATCTCGGGAGGAGGGCAGAGCCGAGCTGGGCCTCAGGAGAGAAGGGAGGGCAGTGTGCCTGGGGCGGGTGAGCGCAGGAGGGAGGAGCGGGCACCAGGGGACCGGGAGGCCGGGGCCGGGCTGTGTTCCACGAGGCGTGGGGAGCCACTGGAGAAGCGTCTGGTGCGGTGATGTGCTGGCGGCTGTCGGGACCGCGGTGGCAGCTTCGTGGCAGCTTGTAGGCCGGCCGGGGGACGTCTTGCAGTCCGTTGGGAAGGTGCTGTTGACTGAGCCCGGATGACCAGAGACACGGTGGATCTTGAGAGCAGAGCTGAGGGGACCCACGGGTGCGTGACGTGACGAGGGAGGAGGAGTCACGCAGGACGCCTGGGCTGTCAGCTTGAGCCCCCGGGGGTGTGAACAGTGTCCTCTGCCCAAAGTGGGGTGGGGTTGGGGGTTGGGGCACAGGGCAGCGTCGAGAGCGAGTTCTCCTGGACATGCTTGTTCCATGTGGACTTGTAAGAGGCACCGGGTGGCCGTGTTCGGTAGGCGATTGGAGGCTCGTGTGTCTAGACGCGGCGTGGGAGCCGTCTGGGGCAGAGAGAGAAGTGTGGCGTCACTGGCATGTCGGAGTTGGGGGACATGGGAGAAGAGACACCCCAGGGAACTGCGAAGGCGAGATGCTTTACTACATGCAGCACGTGCTGCAAGTCGCCTTTTTATTTACATTTAGATTTCATTTCTTTAATCGTTAAGTTTATTGAGGTGACATTGATCGGTGGACATTACATAGGCTCCGGGCGTGCAGTTCTACATGACATCGTCTGTGTGTTGCATTATGTGGTCACCACCCAGAGGCAGCTCTCCTCCATCACCATGGATGTGGTCCAGTCACACCGACAGCACAGTTCTCGGCGTGGGGACAGCAGCCCCGGCGCCCCTGCCAAAGGTCCGCTTTGGGGAGACGGCTTTCATTCTGCCCGTGACGGTGGAGGGGCTGCACGCCTGTGCTCACGTGTCCCGGGTGCCGGCCGGGGTCTCCCAGGTGCGCGCTGGCCTACATGTGGGGGCGGGGCCGCTTGCTAATTGGGAAACTGGGGTGACCTGGATCCAGAGAAAGATTTAGGGCTTATGCTCGACAAAATTTGTTCTCTCAAATTAGTTCAGGATCCATGGGGTCAGGTACAATTTTAAAACTTTTTTATTATTTGAAATGCTTGTATATAATGATTTAAAGTGTATTTTGTAAGCTTTTTTTTTTTTTAACTCAGTAGGAACTTAGTTTTATCAACTCTGTTTTCTTGTGTAAATCAAGCTTTTTCCCTCCTTGCATTTGGACAGGTTTCATATGTTAATTTGTAGATGGGCTGATTGTGAAGTTATGCTTTAAAAGAATTCGGAAACATACATACTGTCTCTCACAAAAATTATTTCATCTTCTCTGTTGTCACAACATTCCACACACTGTGGTGTTGCTACGGCCTCTGGAATGTCCCAGTGCAAAAAAAGATATAGAACTCCTTTTTTTTTCCCCTGAAGAAATTTTATTTAAATTATTTTGTGTCTTCTATCTTCCTTCCAAATATGGATATATCTGAAAGTGAAGAATTTAGAAAGCTAAAATGAAAGTTGCATTAGATTTTCACAACAGGGCTCAATGTCCTAGGGTCGCACAGGGATTTTCACGACACAGGCAAGATAGAAGCATTCCATGCTGCTTTCCACAGAGACTCCATGCGCACACGTGTGCACACAGGCAGACTTTTAGGGAGGAAGCCGGAGTTTGAGTCCTGGCTGTGCATCCTTGCTGGGTGCACAAGGCCACGCGTCCTGCTAAAATGAGGATTGCGTTGCAGGATAAAGTATATAAAAAGTGCTTAGCTCAGGGCTTGCACATTGTAGTCTCTCACTTAGCGCCAGTGTTTTACTGTCACGGTTATTGTTACTGTCATCAGTTGCAAATGATCTTAAGTTATTACAGAAGTATAGGTTCCTGGTCTCTTACAGAGTGACCTCTATCCTCTTAGCTTTATTAACAAAAGGATCCCAGGAATCAAAGCAAAAAAATGACTTGCTGTACCATCACCATTGTGGCCATTTGAGTTCCTCTCACTTAAAGGATTGGTATAGTTGTTTTTTTTTAATTAGCTTATTTATAAGGTTGGGGACGAGTGCCCACAGGTGTCTGGTATGTGGCAAAGTAATAAATTGTAAACCGCAGTGTGTGACATCGAGTGCAGTGGGAACCACAGGAACCAGCACATCACAGCTGCCCAACTCTAAACTGGGGCCATGTGATTGAATGCCGCTTTAATTACTGTTTAATTAATCAAGCTGATTGAGCTGGTATCATTAGTGAAACTGTTGATTTGATATTTGTAGACATTTCATACTTTTCAGCCATAAATTATGATTCTTGTGCCTTTTCTGTAATTCAGATTTTTCTTATTTGTCCTGTGTCGGGGGCATTTAGCACAGGGGTATATGGAACTTCACATAAACAAACTGCGTTGTGTTTTATTCTTAAAAATGAGACGTGAAGAAACTGTGGCCCTGGGAAATGGCTTATTAATGTGATCATTGCGTGGATGTCTTTCTCCTTCTCCCACATGTACTATTTTTAACTCACTATGGGCATGCTTTCAAGGAAAATAGCACATTGTGTAGCTCTGATTTTCCATTAAATTATTAGGCTTAGTCACAGAAGTCAACAGTCCACTAGAAGCTTCTTACGTTATCTAATCAGTTTATGCAGTCAGCGGTGTTCTGTTCTGGCATTCCAAATTATGTGAGTTCCAACTGGCAGGAATTTCTGGAAATCACATTCCTCTGCTCTTCAAGGGACCAAATGAAGCCACCGCAGTGGTCAGAATCGAACCCGAGTTGTTGATGTAAGAGTGCTGCATCGCTCCCTGAGTCAGGGTCATTTGCTCTGGAGTGGGATTATAATGGTGTGTGCTCGTCAGTTATGAGGATAGCGCGAGATAATAGCACGTACAAACTGCTCAGTAGTGCTACTGCATCCGAGACTCAGGTTATTTCCTGGTGTATTTCAGATTTATAGCTGGCCACCTGTGTCATTTAGAATAATGGGAACTGTTTAAGGAAATCTGAGCTATAGCCATTGTAGATGTTACGTTAGTAGTTTTAGAGGTATCATCATTTTACATCTCCTCAGGGCACTTTCTTTTTCCTTTAAAACCAAGATCACCCAAGCTGGAGAAAGTGTGAAATTAAATTTTACACGAAAGAAAGCAGATACTATAATCAGCTTTTCAGATCGTTTTCCCCCTTTAAACTTGGTATTGGGGTTCCTAAAATATTTGCCTAATAGGAATGTGCTAATATCCATTCATTATATATTGTAAATAGTGCATATAATGTAGAATACTTGGCTTAAAGTAATCAATTTTGAAATATATAAGGTATTTAGATTCTGGATCTGAACTGTTTACTCTGTTCCCTAGATTGTTGTTAACAATCAGTTGTTCATGATTAGGACTTTTCAGTTAACTCTATATTTATTAGAATCCAGTTACTTTTACCTTTCATGTATATGCAGGTAATTTGGTTTCACATTTTTGCCGTAAGTTAAAACTTCTTATTGCAAAAAATCGAACTTGTCCGCTGCCCTATTCTAGTAACTGAGATTAACGTCTGAAATGTGTACTTGCACTGAGGGCCCATCAGTCTGCATTTGCATTGAAGTGGCATCAGTATGTAAGCAAAAGGACTAGAGGTTATTGTGATCTGAAAAAAAAGAATATAAGAATAATTTTCTTTGTGTTGCATGCTGATGAAACCAGCACTTTTGCTCTACAGTGAACTTTGCTTTCTTAACTGTTCCAAGGAACTCAGAGACCAGAGGGCTGGAAGAGAATGCACAGTTAAACAGATAAGACCCTTAGATGGCACAGCGTTGTGGACTGCTCAGCATTTTGTCTGGTTGCGAATTCTTCCCCAGAACCTTTGGTAGAATTCATCTAAAGTTACCTTATTGGGCAAATGCATTCATTGCTGCATTTCATTATAATAGATTTGTCAGTTTTACCTCATACTAATGATTTTCGGTGCATTTTGTTTTAACCCTGTGTAACGGTGTATCTGTAGGCTGATTTGATTTCTCTTGTAGGAGTCGTGGGGGCCACGTCAGTTCTTGGTAAACTTGATGTGCGTCCTGGTGTGCCTTGTTACAGGCACCTGCACCGGGACGTCTGGCCACCCCAGAGGGCGGCACGCTGAGCAGAGCCTGGTGAGTGAGTGACTCTCTCTCTCTTTCTGTGTTGCAGACATGCCGATATTCGGTCTCTGTCCAGCCCACGACGACTTCTACTTGGTGGTGTGTAACGACTGTAATCAGGTGGTCAAACCACAGGCGTTTCAGTCCCATTACGGTAAGTGCTCAGTCGTTTAAACGCCCATCTCACCGCTCACGGGTAAAGAGGGATTGGGCTGAAGGCTGGGGACAGTCTGAGTAGCGTGCTGTTGCTCCTGTGTTGGGAAGCAGGCTTCCCAGTTCATTGACTGGACTAGTGCCTGTCAGATGTGGAGTATGTTCTGAGTTTTATTGGAAGTCTTGATGTGCATTTTCTGATTTTCATTGTATTTAGATGGGGAACATGTATTTTATAGACGCTGTTTTGAAATACTGCATCAGTGTAGTAAAAGGTTCATTTCCTTTGAGATCCCATGATTGTGAATTTGGTGGATGGTAAAATGATAAATCCATGGTCTGGAGACATGCCCTTTTTAAAGGAAATGTGAGTTTGAAACTTGTAGGTTCCGTAGTTCTAGCTCCTGAACTTGAGGTCATAGGTGTGCAGTTGTGGGAGGTTCCAATAAAGTTCTTTTCCATTGTCATGCACGGAATGCCACCTAAAGGGTTTCAAAGTCTGCTTATGGAACTTAGTTTTAGCATGATTCCTCCCTCTGTGGAGTTTAAAATCTAGCTGGAGACAATCGGAAGAACCAACTAGAAACTTTTTGTTTGTTTGTTATTTTAATATTATATATTTTTTAAAAGGTTTATTGTTTGAGAGAAGGTGAGAGACAGACAGAGAAAGAGAAGGGGGAGGGCCGAGAGCAGTCTCCACGGTTGTATATCATTAGTGGTGACATGATTTCACTCCACACAGGTGCATGCGGGGCTGTGCGGGGTGGGAACCGAACCGGGGCCCCCCCGCGTGGGAGGGGAGAACCTTTACCACTGAGCCTCTCAGTGGTTACCAGTTGTGTCTCAGTTCAGCATATGGGTTTGCATGGGCGGGGCCGGGATTTGATCCCAAAACCTCTCGGTTGCAAGGCAAGCGCTCCACCTGTTGAGCTATCCTGGCCTCCCTAGAAACATTTTTTAAATCGACTGAGAGTTGTTTCTTCATTTGCCTCACTACTACAAATGCAAGCTTGAGACAGAGAGTAACAGCGGGGGTCTGTCTATAGACAGTGTTCAAGCGGAGCCTCTGAGGAGGTGACGCTGGTGACCTGAGCCCTCAGTGATGAGAAGGCAGCCACGCGTGCCACGATTGGATAGGAGCATCCTGCACGGAGGGAAGAGCCGTGTACAAACCTGTGAAGCCTGTGTGGCGGGAGGGCAGCTGGTGAGAGCGGTCAGGCTGAAGTCCGGCTTTGCAGGCAGGCCCTGACCATGCACCGCCTCCTAGGCCAGTTAGAGCAAGGAGCAAGGCCACCTCGCCGGTGGACTTGCTGGGAACACCTGGTGGGAGCAGAGCAGACGTCTGGCAGGTGGAAGGGCTCTGGGGTAGGAGATGACAAGGGACCAGGCTGAGGTGGGGCCTCAGAGACAGGAGACGGCATAGCTTCGAGATCTGTTTGAAAGCTAGAACCTTCAGGGCCTGCTCTCAGGACAGCGGCTGTTTTAAGGGTGACAACATCGTAATCAACATCCTGCCATTTTTTCCTAATAAATAAATCTGTGGAATCGAAGAAGTCTCTGCATTTCTGCTTCTGGGTGTAGGCACACGGAGTGAGCAGAGATGAGTAAGATACTGTCTTCCTGCATAAGACACTCAGAGGCTGGTAATGGCAGAAACACTGGTCTCTTGCCAAGTGTTTTGGAGTTAGGATTTTGAAGCCAGACTAGAACTAGACTAGATGTAAATTTACACTTGAAAGAACCATAGATTAGTTACTTGCCTTGAGCAGGTTTTCCAACCTCAGCTTCCTTTGTTAGAATGTCATTCCCAGTGAGGATTGAATGAAACAAGATGGGTGAGGCTCCTCGCTCAATGTCTGATGCATAGTGGGTAGGAGAGAGATAAAGGGACAGGACAGACACAGGAAGGCGTGTGTCTGAAGTCACAAAAAGTCCAAGGTCGTAAGGGTGAGGAGGAGCAGACTGCTTCTAGGTGAAGAACTCCGAGAAGCTGTTTCTTAGAAAATAGCCTTTGTGTTCGGCTGGTCTCTAGAGCAGAGTGGAGTCTATTTTCCACGTGCAATGTTTTCCCCTCAGTTTTTAGATACATGATACCTGTTTGTGGAAAATGCAGAAAATGCTTTGTAAAAATCACCTGTCATCCTCTGACGTGGGAAGTATTTTGACGGCCCCCGGTGGGCAGTCGGGGTGATGCGAGCGTGTGTGGAAGCAGGAACTTGCAGGCTGTCTGTGAGTTTGCGTATGAAGAATACTTTCATCTCTCTCAGCCTGGCGTATGCAGACCGGGGTGCGCGTACCAAGTGAACTACCTGAGTGATGTTAAATCAGCTCAGACAGGTGCCACACTGAGATTCTCTGTCAGTAATTACAGCCCTGCTCACATGGTAGCCCGTGGTTAGTGAGGCTGACCCCCTTGGTCACCTTCTGGCTCGGCCCTGAGTTCCAGAGCGCGGCTTCCGTATCACATGTGCATCTGCCACTGTCCCCAACTTTAGTCAGTTGGGTTCCAGCTTTAT
The DNA here is from genome assembly GCA_004027555.1 of Craseonycteris thonglongyai. Lineage (NCBI taxonomy): Eukaryota > Metazoa > Chordata > Mammalia > Chiroptera > Craseonycteridae > Craseonycteris > Craseonycteris thonglongyai. The sequence continues at coordinate 20,939 of PVKE010005588.1, forward strand.
GATTTGCTTACTTCATTCCACTTAATATTTTCCTTTAAATCAAACCATTTCTATTTAAATAAATCTTTGACAAAATCTTATTGGAATCATCAGTCTGCTGTGGAAGTTTTAAGTGTGAGAATGATACAGCGAAGACACCCCAAGCCCTGAGGCCGCTCCCTGTGTGGAGAGGGAGAGGCACGTTTTGGACAAGCATCATCCATGGGGTGCGATGCTGTCAGAAGAGTGGAAAGAGGTTTGAAAAGGGCGTAAGTTTTCACGTGCGATTTACCATTATTGAGGTTGAGGAGTGAGAGCTATTCCATGTTTTAAAGGGACGCACCAGCTCATGCTACTGGATTTGGTTTCCTCTGATGTTTTGGGAGCTGAGACCATCCTGCGCCCAAGCAAGTGCCATAGCGAGGAAGCAGAATTCGCAAACCTCGTGTCGATCTGCAAAGGGATCAGGCACAGATAAACACCCCTTGCCGTTTGTCAGTTGGTTTTAAGTACTGAGCCCCTGCCAGTTTCAGTCAGTGGCGTGTGAAGCATCTGCTCCTCTCTCAGACCTCTGTGTACAGAGGGAGATGTCGGGATGTTGTAAGCGCAGCTTTAGCAGAAACTGCTGCGATCGCAGAGATTCCACCGTGTACAGGTACACAGTTCCCGTAACACCAACAAGCGCACGCGAGGCTTGGGCTCAGTGTTCCCTGAGGTGCACTGAGGTGGCTTGGATTCCTTTAGATGCCGGCATAAATGATATTCTTCTAAAATGACATTTTCAGCAGGGATGCGTAAATAGAAATTACCACACCTTTTTTTGTTTGGCTAATTAATTGGTTTCAAAGAACCTCAGTATAAGAGCAAAATAAGCTTTACTCTGTGTGATCCAATGGGCTGCTTCTGGCAAAAGTGCTGATTCCCCTTGTTGCCAGTTCACACAGCTGTGACCAGATTGTCATTAAGTTAATCTACATCACAAAACCTAGTTTTTGCTGTTTACTAAAAAGCACCCTTTACCCCTTTGCCCTCTGATTGACTTGGTTGGACCTGGAGTAACAGCTTTCAGGCATTCTGAATGAGCTACTTTATTTGACTACTAAGTAACTTTGTTTTGAGATAAAGAAAAATGTTTCTTTTCTCTCTTCAGTGTAGCTAGAAGCTAAATTTGGCTACTATTTTTTTTTATAATCCATAAGTCTTTTCTACTTTGAAACTTTCAGTGATAGTTAATCTTTTTAGGATTGGCCTTCATTTAAGTCCAGACTAGTGATAATGTTTAATAGCACTTGATGTTTCACAGAGCATTTTTGCATGAATCATCTCATTTTCTGTTCTTAGAGACCCACTGAGTGGATGGTTTTATTCTCAGTTTACACATCAAACTCCTAAAATAAATTTCATGCACACGGTAAAATTTACCAGGTCAAGTTTTATGACTCCTTATATTTCTCTTGGGTATAATAAGGATGTATAGAGTTAAAAGAAAATCTAGAGAAAATGTGAGAAATTCCACCTGTCACAAAACTATCATTAAGGACAGATGTTCTGGCTCAGGTAGAATTTTAAGTTTGCTTAGAGTAGCTGGGTCAGCACAGTAAACCCATTACCTCCAAGGACATTTAGTAATTGGACGACTTACTGATGGTATGTGGATACTTGATTCAGCACAGCCCTTGGATTTCTCTTCAGACTGTTCTCCACTTTATCTAACTCTGAATCGTAGCAGCGAGCCAAAGCGGACCTCCTCCTCTTTTTGTATCAGCCTCATAACACTTCGTAGCTTCTTTAGACAGTTGGTTGGCGTTTTTATGTCCGTAGTTAGTATGAAGATTGGACCTCGTCACAGAACCAAGAACACTTTGCTCTGCACTTTGGAGGCGTGTGCCCAGCCTTTCTCCAGCCGGCGGGGGCTGACTTGGGCAGGAACTTCGACATGTGACAATTTTCAGGTGGACCTCTCTTTAACTCTCAGTTCCTAGTTGACCATTTGACCTAAGTGTCTTGTCACTGAGTAGCATGACGTAAAATACATGCCGTAAACTCAGTTTTTCTTTGCCATAAGCCAAATCATGCTGATGTAAATTTATCTTTTTTTCCTTAGTTATGTAATAAGAAGTATCTTTAAAGTGGTAGTATTTATGTCATTTGTACAAGCAACATCTTAATTTCTAGCTGTAAAATATATTGATTTTTTTCTCACAGTGACATTGAGTAAAAGCTCAAACTGCATGCAACACAACAGCCAATAAGCTGAATGGCAAGGAGTTGGGGTGAGGAAAAGAGACTTTATTTGGAAAGACAGATGGCAGACTAGCATCCCAAAGAACCATCTTGAGAAAGTATGGAATTCGGGCTTCTTTTATGTCAAGGACAGGGGGAGGGGTCTCGAGTCAGGAGGTGACTGACCACTGCCACATCTGGATGTCAGCAAGGGTCCAAGGGGGGTGGCGAAACTTCTCTGCTTTCGTTCCACAAGCTGGTGGCATCACGAGGTTCCCACAGATGTTTTGATAGACAGCAGTTGTTTTTGTACATTCCTTCTTTGTCCCCTTAGGGATGTAGTTTAGAGCAGGTGGGTTGTTTCAGTGATTCCGAGGTTTCAGGTTGGATTCCTTGAATGAGTAGCATATCTTTGTGCAGGACTAAGAAGTTATGGGAACTGGGCACCCTCAAGCAAGATGAAGCCAGAATGACTGATTATTCTGTTACAAAATTGGTGCCCCTGGCTGTGTCTGTGTTTGGGCGGCTTTAAAAGAATACACTGGCTGTGGTAGTATCTATATATTTAACAAGAGTTTATTGAGCACCTGCTGTCTACTCTAGGGATTTTCTCCACTCAACTAGGAAAGCAGTGCCTTTGATTTCATGCAACTTATATTCTGTGTAGGAAGGGTGGAGCGAGAGGGACAAGATCAGGTAAAATGAGATTATTTCAGGTTGTGGTAAATGCTAGGAATAATGGGAGGAGGAATGACCAGGCCACGATGTTTTAGATAAGGCCGGTCAAAGAAAGCCACACTGACAAGTTGGTGCTTAAGCTCAGCGATGGCAAAGAGCCAGTGGTTGGAAGCTCTGCAGGGCCCGTGTTCCACTCCGAGAAAGCAGGAAGTGCAAAGACCCTGGGGTGGAAGTGGCCTCGACAGAAAGGCCAGTGAGGAGGTGGAAAAGCAGGGTGCAGGGAGGAGAGGTGTGCAGGTCGAGGCCGGAGAAAGAGGGCTGGGGCCCGAGAAGTCTGCGCCCTGCATGCCCTTCGGGAAACCAGTCGGGCCTGGACGTGCGGTGGGGCGAGGTGGCTGCAGGATTTTGAGCAAGGAAGCGTGTTTTCTTTTTTGTGAGAGAACAGTAATGTAGTCGTCCAAGCCAGAAAACAAAAGAGGATGTGCACACTTTGCTGTGACTTCTAATGGTCTCATTTGGGTAACAAAAATGTATTGATTAGAAAACAAAATCACATAAATTTTTTTCATTAGTAACAGTAATAATATACATTGTAAAAGAAAAAAACCAACCCCAGTTAACCAACAGGAGGATAAGTATGCCGTCAGAGTAAATAAAGCCTCTGTCTTACTTCTCAGAGGGGGCAGACACCGTGGGAGGCTTCTAGACCTGGGCAAGGCAGGATTTGGCTGCATACTTGTTTCCTCACACGTGAAAAGTTAGATTTTTTATAAATCTACTTTTTCCACTGTGTAGTCTCTTATCTTTCCATGTTACTGCACATTACTGTCCTTCCTTCTTGGTAAAGACAGCCTAGTATTCCGCTTTACTGGTGTATTTACATTAGCTTCGCCAGTGCCTGTGGCAGGTGTTCGGATGGTCAGCCTCACCTCGCCCTTCCCGTGGAGCATCTTTCAGCATTTCAGGGGATCAGCTCCCCGCGTGGAGGCTGATCGCAGCCGCCCAGCAGGTTGGCGCTGCTGTGACGGAAGGAACTGCTTTCCTTGTCCTGATCCGTGTCACCAGAATGAGGCAGGGAAAATGGCAGTTCACACTCACCGTGCTGCACCTGATGTGTCTGCTCCGCATCGGAACCCTTAGCACGGCTGTGCTTCAGATTTTACAGCGGACATGGTAGGATATAAACCCGTATTTTAAGTTATATTTTATAAAAGATGTGTTTCTTGTCAATCATTGCACAAAACTAATTTGTATGCTGACTGCTTAAGATACACACACACCAGCTAGCTCAACCCTCTTAAGCTGTGGTCTTGCATGTGACCAGAAGGGGGAGTTTTTTCACTTATTTGTGCTGTAGCACCTCCCACCTGCTGGGATAATCCCCCTTGCAGGTCCTGGGCCAAGCCCATGAAGCAAAGTGGTTTGGGGCAAGAGCACAGTGGCTACATTCAGCTGTTTCCTCCCATATGCCACATTGTGTGAATAACAATCCCAGTCGTAGGTTTACTTCTACATCTTGTTTCAAAGGCCAGAGTTCTCAGATTGATCTTCGGAGAAATTGTATGCCTTTTCCTCCTATGTGTTTGAAAGTTTAAAACAGAGAGAGATCAGGGAAGACACCACCGCAGGTTATAGTACAAACAGTAAACTCCTGATCGCACGTGATAGAGACCTTGATTTGCAGTTTCTTAGAGTCATGAATAAACTCTGAGCTGAATTTGTTCTGTTGATGCTAACGCTTGACATTTTATGAAGATTGTTAGAATTCTTACCACAAGATTTGTAGTGAGCTTTTGGAAGTTGAGATGTTGTTTTACCCCAGTGGCCGGCGGCCTTTCTGTGTGGCTCTTACTGTGCTTGTTGCGCTGTGTGAGTCAGTCCCTGCAGCCAAACAGTGACGTGGCTGTCGTAATCAGGGTGGCGGAATTTCATGCTGTTTAAATTCTTTTCATTTTGATTGATACGTGAATATGTGAAGTACATACAAAGCATAAATGTAGAGTAATAATATCAATCATTCTATTTTCAGTTAAGCCTATTTCTTTCTTATTTCATTGACTGTTTCTGCCTTCCAACCTTCTTCAACTTAATAGTCCTTTTTACACTGTAACCCATCTAGGTAACTTGGTGTATCCTTCTGTGTTTTTTTCTCATGCTCCTAACTCTACACAGCCACATATAATCCCGTGTTTGATTAGCAGGGGCTTTTGGCCATAGGTTTACCAAAATATATGGATCATGATTTGCACACTTCTGCTTCTTTTCTGCCCATCAATACCACATGGAAATCCATTCACATTGCAAGATAACACTAATTTGCCTTTTTAATGTTTGCTTACGTTCTGAGGTGTGGCTGTGTAGTAGGCAGGTCCTCTGTCTGTGAACAGTAACTTTGTTTCCTGCTATTCGCCTCTGTGACAAAGGTAACCACCCTGCTGCATATGCCCTTAGCTATGAGCGGTTTTGTTTCTGTGGGATGGAATCTCAAGAAGGAATTTCAGGATCAGAAAGGATATTTATTTGCATGGTTAATAGTTGCTCCTTGATTGTTTCCCTAAAAGGCTATAATACTTTATAGCTCTACTGGCCACATAGGAGAGGGTTGTCATTGGGAAGGGGGCATTTATTTACCTGTCTGAACCCGCATTTCTTTTTCTAGAGGCCCTTACGTTATTTGTACATGTGGAATGTGCACCCCCCATGTGATTAATTGAAATTTGATTTTGAAGTGGACTTCTCTAACAAGTACAAACTTCTTTACCACCAGACTGGCATGCACCTTCTGAGTGTGAGCAATAGTAATGATATGAGGCAAAGAGGTCTTTCAAACCCAGTGACGATCTTTAAAATATGCATTTAAACAGTTACCGGCAGTTTTCCCAGTGCCTGGGAAATTTCTATTCATTCTGTGTGGAACTTACCATCAGGGAAGAAATCTAGTTCTGTGAGGCTGATTTCCTCCCTGCAGCCTGTACAGTCACCGATTTTGGTGAGAGTAATTGCAGGGCCGGGGAAAAACTATTGCCAGTTTTATTTCTGATCTCATGGGTGATGGGTCATCTTTTAACAGTGTTCACTTTGTGTATCACATAATGACTGTGCTGAGGTCAGACTGTGGTTAACACAAAGCCCGTGTATATCAGGCCGTGAGGTTATGCTGCATTTGCCTGCCTTGGAACCAATGGAACGGCTGCAAAGGGACACACGCGTGCAGTGTGGCTGAGCCCCAAAGGTCACGGGGTGGAAGCCAGAGGAAGAGGACGGCTGCTCGGGGCAGCACCCAGGTGCACTGTCCTCATGGACACTTCCTCTCCCATGCACCTCATCCGCCTGGGTGCCCACTGAGCCCTGGAGAGCACCCCCAACATTGCGCGCTGGCGCTCATCTGGTTCTGGGGAGCGGGCTCCAGGCCCACAGCTGAATGAACAGCTGGGTGTCCCTGAGGTTGAAAATCCTTGCGCCCCCTTTCAAGTGCCCCCAGGCAGCAGGTGAGGATGCTAAAGCCCCACAAGCACCAGGTAAGGCCCCTGAGAGCTCGGCGGCGGCTGCTGAGACTGGAGCGAGTGGGGTGGGCTGTAAGCAGGGGCCCGGGCACGCAGAAGACCGATGGCACCCCTGTGGCCTTCTGCAGGGGCCCCATGCTCTGCTGGGCACATCAGTCGTGCCCATAATCGAGTCCTCTGCCCTGCTGGTTCTCTTCTCTTCCTCAGACGATGTCCACCTTCCCAGGCCTCCTTGTTTCTGACCACAATCGCTGAGTGACACCGAGCACTCACGTAGACATGCTGGGGCCGCACTCCCCAGAGCTGGCAGGAGGCGGCAGGCAGAGCTTTCTCAGGGAGGACAGACCCTGGGGGCAGGGTCTTGCCCAGGGCTGCACGGGTCGGCCCTGAGGCTGTGGCGGGCCGCTCTGCACCTGCACTCGCTGCCCTCCTGGCTCGGCCGGCCTGCCTGCCTGCCACAAGCAGCCTAGGGCACAGGACAGTTTGTGGGTGATCAGGGCTCCTTTGTGTGACCAGAGTAAAACCAACCGATGAGTGCGCACCACCCACACCGCAGCCAGCACCGGTGATTTTTGGTCTGTAAGGCATGGATGTTATTCCGTCAGAATGCTATCTTTATCTGTCATCTGGTTTTAGTCTGCACTTTATTTTTTCATAAGAAAAAAGAAACGTGACCATGTCCCCAGTCCTAGACACTTAAATATGAGCCACCACCGGGGGATTTAATATCAGTATAAGCTGTCGTTGGACAGGAAATGGGGAAATGGTTTGAAGACAACAATGCTTTTCAAGCAAAACAGTGCTGTGTTTGCTTAAACATTTTCCCCAGGGCATTGAGAGAGGCGTACGTGTGACTGTCAAGGCTGAATTGGAGCTTTTTGCCCACTTTTTGTGTATTTGTGGATAATGTACAGAATTACATTTCCCTGTCTGAAGAATAAGTTGTTTTTTGCTTACATCTGAAGTTAGATGTCGGCACGTGTCTGCAGCACTCGGGAGAATCTGCTGACATTCACCCTGGACGGGCCGGTGCCCTGAGGCCGTCCTGCCCACCAGCTCATCCACCGCCTGTGAAGGGGACGCGGGTGTTCCGTGTGGTGGGTGCCGGGGCGGGAGCTGAGGCGTAGTCCAGGAAGGGTGATGCCGTCCAGGAGACCCCTCAGCTGCCCTTGGGGGGCCCTGGGGAGGGGGGCAGTGGACCGGGCTGAGACCTGTGGCCGTCGGGGTGTCGTAAGTAGTGGATTTTTTCTGCCACTTAAGGAAACTTTCAGTGCACTAGCCTGGAATTTTCACTTTTGCTACCGTAATTAATTACCTTTTGGAAGATTTGCTCATCCTGTGAGGCCCACGGATGGCTCTTTCCCTGTGTTCTTTTAAGGACTGCCATGGTTTTGTTGCTTTGATTGGGACTGGAAGAATCTGAAAAGAAAAAAAAAAACAGTAGGTTTCAGAAAACCCTCTGGATGTTAATAGCACTGCATGGTTGGGAGCTGAATTGCTTGCTGTGAAAATAAGCAAATATTCTTTTGTTTCAGAATAAGTTTAGAATTGGTGTGAGGTCTAATAGAAGCCATTTCCTACACCTCACAACTCTCCCACCCCTCTTGGGCCAGATCTTTCCACACATGTAATTCATGACTTTTTGCCAAATATTCTGCATGAGGTGATGGGGTTCTGTAGAGGAATCCCCACCCACACCCCTCTTTTGACATTTAAAAGTATTCATTCTGATCAGGCATCTCAGTCTATTTACGTGTGTAGCCTTTATTATAAAAATCAGATCAGTTGGTCACATTTTTCCCATATCTGTTTGATAGTAAGATTTGGTGATTGACAGGAGTGGGGGGAGTGTCGAGTGTGATAGGACTTAGTGTGAAACAGCTGAACCCGAAGGCACTGCCGAGAACCGCATAGAGGTGTTTGGAGTATGAGTGCAGGCAGTACCACACGTTAGTCGGTCATCCAGTGATTGGAACCCTGGACGAACAGGTGTATGTGTTATGAATTTAGACATATTTTACAAATATGCACAGAAAATGAGATAAGATTTTTGTTACTAGATTTAGGAAGAAAAGCATGCTTAGCTATAACAAACTTTCATTTATTTTTTAAAGTATAGAACATGAGGAAATAAAATGTGGGGAACATCTTGCTGATATTTATAGAAATGTGTCACTTTAAAACTGCCAGGTCTGTCAGGGCTTGAAATGTAGGTTGCATAGTGAACCGTGTGAATTTCCTAACGTGCCGGTCGTAGCGTGTCAGTTGAAAGGTATTCAGAAAAATCAGGGTGTGAATAGTCTACATTTTAGCGGGTTAAATTTATAAATCTCATCTTCTCCAGTTTTGGCCTGTTGCCTTTCAAGGAGGATTAGTTCACACCAGCCAGGACGTCTGGTATGACCGTATTAGATGAAATTAGGCTCCACCCCGTGTTTTTTGTTGATCTGCCAGGACCTTTGTAATTCAAGTGCTTTTTACAGTAGTAGCAAACGTTACATAAGACCAGACATGGAGCACATTTGGAGTTGGTGGGCAGCCCCAGCTCATGATGTCAGCCTGCAGTAGCGAGTGTGCGGTGAGGCCGGCAGCTTATGTGAATGGAAGGTGACCGGACGCCTCTCCAGGGCAGCCCTTCCCCTGCGCCCGGGCTGAGAGCTCCGCGGGGTAAGTTTTCCGAGCCAGCTTTCAGAGGCCGGGCTTGGCTGGGGCCCAGGGCGGGATGAACCTGCAGGAGGTGGGTTCGCTCTCCCCGCTGGCGCGAGCTTGGGCACCAGGCCAGGCGGAGCGGGCAGTTCCCGCAGGCCGGCTTCCTCCTGCTGCTGGAGGGTGAGCCGGCCACAGCTCCCGGCCCCGCAGCCAGCGGGGTTAGCTGCTGCGAGCGTCCGGGAGCCGCTCAGAAATGCCACTGGAGTCATCTGGCCAAAGTTCAAAACCCAGAAAGGAGTTGTTTGCTGTGAACTCCGACAAAATGCTGAGGTTTGCACCAAACAGTTTTTTTTATCTCAAAACGGGGCACACACTGGTTACGCCGCACTCTAAAAATGGAGGGACTTTGTAACGTGCTTAAACTGTTTGTTTTTTATCTCAACTTGTGGTGAGGTTTCGTGACAGGCAGTTCAGTGCTTCCTGTAAGAATGTGTTTGAAAGCTAGTTTGTCAGATACTTCAAGTCCACAGCACAGTTTCACACAGCACACTGTCAAGAGGAAAAACAACTTCGGAATACGAACAGTCACCCCGGGAGTCATTCAGTCACTTCTTGAATCGAGTGTATAAACATATCACGACTGACTGGCTGCCGGAAAAGACAAGGTTTTCAGTTGTCTTGAGGGGGTCCCCGAGGGGCGTGGGTCCCGGGTCCTTGCTCTCAGGCGCCTGAGCTCCCAGCCGGAAGTGAGGGCACAGCGAGGTCCTTACTTTCTGCTGGATTAGAATTTCATGCCTCTGCAGTGACTGGGTGGGTTTAATTGAGGTCGAAATTTAGCTGCCGTTTCTAGGGACTTTAAGTACAAACAGATCTTAAGTCTTTAACGAAATTGCTGCTAATTCTCGCCATTTGAGTTTGCTAAAAACTCTCTCTCTTCTGAGGCAGTTTTAGTTTTGCTGTTGCTGGTTTCGTTTTTGAATATTGCTCTTGGTGTTTACTAGTTGACAGCCCCAGCTTATAGGTGGGGCAGATCACTAGTTCTCTCTAAACACGTGCTGTGGGCTCACTGCAAACAGCGTTGCTGAGGAATGAGTCACCCATTCCTCGCTAACAGCGTGCGTGCCTAAGGAGGCGTGCTGGACCATTCCGAGCTTGAGGTTTTTGTTATGGTTCCTGTGTCCACAGTCTTCTCTCCACCGCCACTCCAGCCAGAGTGAAGTCAAATGGAAAGATAGCAACGAGTGGGACTTGGTCGTCAAGGTGTGGCTCCGCTGCAGCTCGCAGGTGGTCGTGTCACCCTGTCATCCCAGCACCTTGGCCTTGCACTCCTTTGGCCTTGAAGACAGTGCTCCCTGTGGGGAATCCTGCACAGATGTTTTCATTAAAAATAGGGGAAGCCCGGATGGCTCAGTGGGTTAAATGCTAGCTTTGCAGCCCTGGGGACCTGGGATCGAATCCTAGCCCTGGCCCGTGCAGACCCATGTGCTGAACTGGGGTGAGCTTCCCATGCGGCAGGGCCCCAGCCCAGTTCCCGCCCTGTGCGCCCCCCACACCTGTATGGAAGGACACCATGTTGAAAACTGAATGTGATTTCAGTTTGACTGCCCTGGGCCCTCCCCCTTCTCTCTGTCTCTGTCAGAAACAATAAAATAAATCTTTAAAAATAATAAAATAAATGAACAATCAAAACAAAAACAAAAAGAAAACTCCTCTAACTTGAGTTTTACTAGCTTTCTTTAATTCCCATTTGGGAAGAACTGTGACGCAGATCCAAACTATGACTACAGAGATACGAGTGTAAAAATGGAGTTCGCTGTTCTTTCACAGTGCACGCCCTGGCCGACAGGGGGGCTAAACGTAAAGTGATCAATCGCTGAACTTAGAGGTGCCTTTTTCCCTCACAGATGAAGCATTAATTCAAAAAGTTGTGGCTTTTTTGCTTCTCCCACGTTGACACCTGAGGAGTACAAACCTTTCAAGTCGGTGATGGGGTGGGAGGGAGACGGGAGCAGACTTGGGGGGAGACTGTGTGTCTCTCAGACATCAAGGCCGAGTTTGTTTCAGGCAGGGTGCTTCCTGACAACAGCAGAGAGAGGTCCTTCTGACTGTTAGCAAAGCAGAGGTGTCAGCCAGCATGCCGTGCATTTCATAATGTCCTGTAGTCAGAAATAGTGACAGTAAGACCCCAAAGATGGCATAATTCTGTGGATCACAGAGCCACCGAGAGGTGCCTGCATCTTACTGAAGGCAACTGCAGCCTTTTCCCCAAAGGCACTTTTGCTAAAAATGTGTGTGTGCCTGAGATTCTGACAGTAACCCTCAGCTCAGACCCTGCACCTCCAGCACAGCCTCAGGGGTGTCGAGGGCGGGGCTGCGGGCGTTAAGGAAAGGACCTGGTTCTGTCTTAGACCAGTTTTCCCTGAAACAAGCTGTCTTCTGACCATGGTTATGAGGAAATGATATTATACTCACAGCTGAGGTGATCAGATGTTACACCATTGAGTGCCCCCTCTTTTTCTCGATCATTTCATCTTCTTTAATGTAGTAAACTATTTGGATCTTTAAACTATTCTAAAACATTTTTTTTTTTAATGTTTGCAAAGAGCTACAAGTTAAGATGGCTGGGGAGGGGTACCTTCAGATAGTGTCTCATGTTTCTCACATACTTGAAAGCAAAATCCAGAAAGAACGGTCCCATGGGAAGAATTCCTGGCAAGAGCATTATTTGAGGTTGCCATATTTCTGCTCCTTTCTTAGCAGCATTATTTACAATCCATTCACGCCTGACGCTTCCCTCTCTGGAGCCTTTCTCCCTCCTAATCTGCCCTTTGTGATCTACACTCTTTTATGCAGCCAGTGTGAATGGGGTGCTGCCGGCCGCACACCCTGTCTGGAGATGCGGAAATGCTGGGAGACCCGCAAGGCTTCAGTCGGGCTTTTAGTTCCCTCATAAAGCCCTGACTTGAAGAGCCTGATAATTTGATTAGAAACCTTTGGTGAAAAGTTGTTTCAAGTGGCCCAAGTGCTGCTTATGACCCTTTCCTGCATTTTCTCTCTCCTTATATTTTCATTTAAAAGCACCTCTGCATTAGGGGGAGGAGAAATGGGTTTGGCAGAAATTACAGTTGGAGACTAGTTTGTTAGGGCAGCCAGTGTTGAAATCATTCTTTTCAGTTGAAGCTGTCTAGTGGAAATGATGCCCAGTGCTCTGGGGCAAAGACTCTATCTTCCTCCCTGTTTTCCAGAGCCAGTTGTACCTGCTAAGCTGCACTGAGGCTGCCTCCAGCCCAACTGGGCTAACTGTCCTGTAAGGCCCCGTGTGGCACAGAAAGCTCTGCCCCTCCCCAGCTTCAGATTTGTGTTCCAGGAACCGCCCCACCGCGCTTCCCTATAAGCGTTAGACTACTAGTCAAGTGCCTGAGGGCCCTAAAGAGATTGGGTCAAAAGAAAACCAGATTTGGGGATTGAAGAAGTGTGTGACAACAGGGTGTAGCACCCCATTTGCTGGTCAGACACAAGAGTGCCATGAGAAGAGAGTAAGAAAATTTACAGGGAGAAGTTGACAGTGAGAGTAGTGAGGAGACATGAAATGTCGTCCATGGTGTGACTGTAAATGGTGTGCCAAGTATTTCTTAATAGTTGTTAGGAAGAAAATCGATGCCGGACCTGGAGGCCTGCTCGCACAGATGCTTCTCGTGTGGTGCTGACTTCAGTGTGCTCTGGAATGGGATTCAGTTTTGAATCTCAAAGTTTAAGGACAACATGGATGTGGCGCAAACTAGATGCGTAAGAATCTATGAGATTTAGGAATACTTATGTGCAGGCTGAGTGGGTAGCCTGCCCAGGCCCTGATCTGGGATGTTGTTAGAGGCTCAGCATCCTGTGAAAGACAGGTGATGCCAGCTGACACCCGGAATCTTGTTGCGTCCTGACAGTGAAGTCTGACGCATGGCCTGGGTCACCCGGGAGCTGCATGGGAGCCCGTTGCCATCATTTTCAACCCAAATATCAAAATAAGCAATTCAGTGAAGGAGCTACTTAAGGAAAACATACTGATTATAGAATATTTAAACAGTGTGCAAAAAAATTACAAAAAATAGAACTATAATCTCAGGGATAACCACTTAAAAAAGTTTGACATACATCCTTCTAGGCTTTTTAAAAATATGATTGATTTGAAGTTATAGTTGCTTTTACTGCCTTTTAGGTTTGTACCCTAACTTTGACATGTGCATTATAAATTATTTTTATTTATTCTCAAAGTAATATTTATGACTTAACAAGATCTAATTATTTGCTTTGAGCTCCTTTTTTGTTTGTACCTGGGTGTCAGTATCAGTACTTGCACACACACACACGCACATACACACGCACTCATATACACACACACACACAGCTTTTCAGCCAGAATCTCAGACACTCACACAGTCACTCACACACACGCACACATGCAGCCTGGTTCAAGTTGTAGTGCGTGAAAGAAGGTCACATAATATGTTGCCATTCCCAGTTCTCAAATAGCTTTTATTGTTGAAGTAGAAAATATATTTTTGGAGAAATGTTTTTGATACATCAGTTGACTTTTTTAATCTTAAGATTTATTTTTTTATTGTTTGAGAGAAGGTGAGGGAGTTAGAGAGAGAAAGGGGAGGGCTCAGAGCAGTCTCCATAGTTGTACGTCATAAGTTGTGACATGGTTTCATTCCACACAGGTGGGCACTGAACGGGGGGGCCTCCCACATGGGAGGCAAGAACCGCTGGGCTCAGCAGTTACTAGTTGTGCTGTGGTTCCGCATATGGGTTTGCACAGGCCAGAGCCAGGATTCAGTCCCCGGACCTTGCGATTGCAAGGCAAGCGCTCAGCCTGCTAAACTCTCCTGGCCTCCCCTATCAGGTGACTTTTAATGTTAGGAAACTGTCAGTCTTGATTTGTAGTGCAAAATCCATTTCAGGAGTTAATAAACAAAGAAATGTGTTAACTAAACCAAATGGGGAGAACAGACTACGATGGACATGGGAAATTGCAAGGCCGAGCTAGAAGTTGCAGTCAGTTCTGCTCTAACACGTGTTTCTAAAACTAAAATCACTGTGCTATGCAAGATTACTCACCAAATACCACAGGAGACTCATTGAGAAAATGGGGTTATGGGCACAACACTCCAGACTTCATTGGTGACACACACACACAGAAAAGGATAGAAGAATCTTTTTTTTTTTAAATTTCTTATGCCTTTAAACTTTATTGGTCTTTATTTTATTTTATTTTTTGACAGAGAGAGAGAGAGAGAGAGAGAGAGAGAGAGAGATACAGAGATACAGAGACAGAGAGAACTGAACTGGGGGAGCTCCCAGTTCAGCACATGGGTCCACACGGGCCGGGGCCGGGATTCGATCCCTGGTCCCTGGCGCTGCAAAGTGAGCACTTAACCCACTGAGCCATCCCAGCTTCCCCAGAAGAATCTTAATGAAAATGGGTGTGGTTTTACACGACTAAATGATTAAAAAACAAAATACAAGTCTGAATATGACAGTTTACCTCGCAAGCAGCCTGCCATTTGCCTCTGGAAGTGGGCAGCGTGGAGACTGCAGCGTGTGAGCTCTTGTGTAGGGGTGAAGGAAGGTTCTCTGAAGGCAATGGGAAGGCGGAGCACCCTGTGGGAACTGGGGGACGGTGGGCGCTTGGGGTCGGGCAGCCTTTTGTGTATGTCACGTGGTTCAGCCAGGTGCAGTTTCCTGCCTCACCTAGTGCCTCCTACAGATGGAATCCTTCAAGAGTCAATGCACCATCTTGTTACGCTCAGAATGTTGGTTAGAGTATCAATCGCTTTGGAATAAATTTACACTCGCAAAACAATCATTGTAGCAGAACTGACTGTTTAATTAGATTGAGAATTTTATTGACATTGTTTAATATCAAGAGAAAATATATCCCGTTTACTTTGAGACACTTGCTTGAGAATTCTGATGGCCAGAGAATAGTGAAAGGAGGAGGAGTATACTTCTTAAAAGTCAAAGTTCCTGCTGTGGTTTTCCCCCTCCTCATACTACAGACATGTTGTTATTCCTTCAGGACACGGCCAACGGGGATACAGGCAAAACGATTTTGTGAGTGAACCTGGATGACTATTTTAATATTTAATTATCTCAAGTGAGGTGCTTGGCTTCACGCTGAGCCGTCTGACAGTGGACTGGGGAGTAGTTGCAGGTTGCCGATGGCGCAGGGGCGCTACTGGAGGTTAAGGGGTTGGAGACGAGGAGTTCTAACTGTTCTGAAATGCTGGGGAATTAATTGTCCAGTCCAAACTACCAGTGATGTCCCCAGGAGAGCCTGGTTAATGTTAGACTGAGGAGAAGTAGGGACTTGTAGAGTTGATCGTGTAATTTAAAATGTTTTGTGTGGCTTTAGTAAGAGCAGTGACAGTGGTTTGCTTGCAGCTGATGGAAGTTTGGAGAACACTAGGTCAGTACAAACAGCAGCAGGGAGCACTCTGCTGGGCAGCGCCGTGGACGTGCCAGGCAAGGTTCTCAGCACTGTGCGAGTGTTCACGTGGCCGTGGTGAATGGTGTTGAGGCCTCAGCCTAGACTGAAAGGCAGGCGCTCAGTCACCCAGTGGAGGCTGTAAGAGTGGGGGTGCCCAGGCCAACCCCCAAAACAGTTAACTCACACCAGGGGGTGCGACTCAGGCATCAGAATTTTCTAAGCTCATTGGGCTATGCCAGTGCGTAACCAAGGTCGAGAAGCACTGGTCTGGTGCCATGTGGAAATCAGTCCTCCTCACAAGAAAAGCTGGACAGATCTCGCCGAGCCACGCCTTACGGGGGAAGGTGACTGAGACGCGCGTACGGCTCCCCCAGCCAGGGTGGACCGCGTAGCTGGAGAAAGGTTGTTAGGGTCCTGGCCGGCCGACAAGTGCTGATGCTTAGAAGTATATTCAGAGCATTTAGGATCACAGATGAGAGAGAAACTAAAAAAAAACTCAGATGCTAAATTTAGAAAATTATTAAACTTAAGTTATTTTAGTTTTCCCTCTCTTACACACGAGTTTCCCATCAGGAAATGTGTTGGGGGTATGCAGTGGGCACTGTTAAATCACTGTCGATTTGGCTTCCTAACCTGTTTGGGCCTTTGTGGTGGAGCTGGAGGATTTGAATTGTGTCTGTAGTTAGCATCATAATTTTGCCCTGGCGGAGGGCAGGTTCTTAAGTACCTTGTCAAGCATTACGACCTAATGAACTCGTGGCAGTACCCCATCACAGCTTCATAGATCTTTGGAAATAAACCTTTTAAGTCATGCTGTAGTCATTGATTCTAATATGCTTAATTTTTAAAAATACTCTTACAGTTTCCATATTGGGATAAGTAAATGTTGGATCACATACATTTAAACTTAGAGGTAAGCAGATGTGCCATTTTAAGTTAGAAGCTTAATTAAAGGCAACCACTAAGCTGCCATCATAAGGTACTTATGTAGATAAATGTACTAAATAATTTACTTGTTTGCGATAATACCTTTCCTTAGCAGTTGTCAGTTTATTTCGTATGGATTGCTTTACTCTGGGAAAATCTGGTTCTCCAGTGGGTAGACTTCTCTTCAGTTGTACCTGTGTAGTCTGCTCTTAACCCTGAATTGCTTCCTGGTTTAAATGCCAGGCATAGCTCCTTGTGGCGTGTTTGTCTTGTGCTGTTGGCATCTTGATGGTGTGTGAGCCGGAGCAGTGCCATCTGTAGTCTGAGTGAGATTATTAAAAAAGGGGGTGGGGAGTGAAATGATTCACTGGAAAATTTCAGCACAGATTCCTAATGAATGATAAGATAACCCTAGAAACATTCTTATTCGGTGTCACATGCTAATGGGCAGTGACAGAAAAAAAAAATGAAGGTACAGCTTGTTTCTTAGCATTTTGCTATTTTGAAAACTGAAGTGGTAGTGTGCTAGAAAGGAAGAATTAACTCCACACAGTGTCAGTTAGTGGAGTTCTGCCGATGAATGAGTGATTTTCTTCTCAGTGAGGTACACATGCAAACCCTAGTATTCTCAGGCTTAGAACGGCTGTTTAATTTCCTAATGGCTGTCTGAGTGATAAACCCCTCGTTGCTGAGATGTTTCCTATACAGAAGGTCCAGTTCCTAGAATCCTAACTACATCTGTGGGGCCCAGATAAGCCGTTTCTGAAAGCTGCAGAGTTTCACAGCGTTTCCCTGAGGGAGGCACATGTGAGCCTGAATGTGTTGATTTCTGGGTTCCACGGAGACTTGCCTGAAACACAGTGTCTTTTTTCTCTTTCTTTGCTTCCCTTTTTAGAAAGAAGACACAGCTCATCCAGTAAGCCTTCCCTGGCCGCCCCTCCCACGTCACTGTTTTCCTTCTTCCCTTCTCTGTCCAAAAGCAAAGCGGGCAGTGGAGGCGCAGGCCGCCGGTCTTCCAGCGGAGCGGTTCTGAGCGCATCCTCGCTGAGCTCCAAGTCGCTGAAATCGCCCAAAGAGAAACTGCAGCTCAGGGGGAACCCCAGGCCAATGCACCCCATTCAACAAAGCAGAGGCCCCCATGGCAGAATGTGAGTATGGGCTTGCGGGCCGTCAGCACCTGCGTGTGAGCACCAGATGCACGGGGCTGTCTGGAGTCACGTGGAAGAGCCCACTGGGGGGAAGGTCAGATCCGTGCTGCTCCTCTTTGCTTCCCCATCGTACCTGGGGCAGCTTTACAGAGCAGTCATAGCATGAATCATAAGGTTAGTCACACCTGTGTGCGGCTCCTTCATTGCATGCTGCCTCTGAAACTTAGCTTCCTGTGTACTGTCCCTTGGTGGTCACAAGAGCCCCTGAAGTAAGTGTTGTTGTCCCCCTTTTCCAGAAAAGAGGGAGGGAGTGTGATAAGGCTGAGCAGCCTTAGCTGAGGAGCCCTGGGGTCAGACGGGCCTGGGTTCCCGGTCACTCCCCAGCGGGGGCCTCGGACCCGGCACTGCTCTGCTCGGGGGTCTGCGCACAGCAGCCGTGGTGCAGGCGCAGTGTGGGGAGCGGCAGCGTCCGCGTGTGTGTCAGCCACGCGCCTGGCCTGCGGGAGACAGCGAGCCAGTGGATGCTGGTGCTTCCACCGGTGCCGCTGGTAACAGTGGGAATGAAACCGTGAACAGGTTCCAGATGCTCTTCTAGGGCTTTCCAGGACCTAAAAAGCCAGTAGGGCGGCAGTCCTGGGGTCACATGACCGGTGTGGTGATGAAGGGAGGCTGGAAGTCCTTCACGCCTGCCGCGCAAGGCTTTGGCAAGTTTGCACAGCAGACCTGCGTGTTGGCAGGCACCTGCGGTCACGTGAGGGAGCCACCATGGCTCCCGGGACGTGGATCTCGCCTCCCCGTGGCATCGCTCAGCCTTGGTGGCAGGTGGCCGTTCCCTGGCCTGCCTGCCTCCCTTTCAGAGGGCACGCAGTGCTTCTCAGGCCCAAGGTCTCACGGCTGGTTGAGCTCAGGGCGGCGCCCGCACCTGCGAGCTGGGAGGGGCTGGGATCGTGTGGCGTGCTGCGTCTGTCAGGCTGTTCCAGGTACGGCTGCTGGGGGCTGTTTGTCCCAGTTGCTAAGCCCCCGGCCTCTGCTCATGTCAGAAGTGCAAGTACGGCAAGCTTGGCGCTCGCTCCTCGAGCTGCCTGAAAGCCAAAGAAAACGCCAGTGCCGTGCATGGGCCACATGCCCGCTCGACAGCTGCTGCAGCGCTGACTGCCCGAACTGTGTACGGAGCCTCATCGCTGCAGGTCGGAGCTGGGCTGTGCAGGGACCAGGCCCGCTGTGAGCTTCACGCCAGCATTGCCTCCCAGATGACGTGTCACTAAGATTTCAAGGAAACCAGGCCCTTGTCAGTGGCAGGTGTTCCGTTCTCACCAGCGCGTGCCAGGCATTTGCGGTTCAGGCTCCTGTTGCAGAAGCTTGTGCGGGACCTGCAGAGTTATCACATGAGTGACACGTCCTTTACTGATTAAACACTGGTCTTGCTCCCTGAGAGGCGCAGAGAGCCTCCTCCTGGCCATGCCCTGTGAGGCTTGTTTGCATTCTGGGGGGCGTTCTCCAGTCCCAGGGCTCGGTGCTCACTCACTGTCCTATTTTGATGGGTCCTTTCTTAGCAGTGACAGTTCTGAGGCACTCTCTGCACGTCCTGCAAAGAATCTTTGGTCCTTTGAGACTTTTCTTACTTTGCTTCTTGCGGGAGTTGTGCTGGGTGTCAGGTCTAGATCTCCCGTGGCCTCCCAGCTGTGTGAGGCTGTTCCAGAATGATGGCAGACGAGGCGAAGCTCATGGGCGCTGGAGCTGGCTGCCTCCTCGGAAGGGCATGTGGACTCCGTGGACCGGGGCCTGACTGAGTGTCCGGATAGGAGGGTGCCCGGGTGGACCCCGGCTCCCGTCCACGTGGCCGCGGGGCACTCAGGCACTGCTGTTCCCACTCCTCCTGCAGCATGACGCCCTCTGTGAAAGTGGAGAAGATTCATCCGAAGATGGACGGCACACTACTGAAATCCGCGGCGGGGCCCACCTGTCCTGCTACTGTGAGTTCCTCCGTCAAGCCTGGCCTTAACTGCCCCTCAATACCAAAGCCAACCTTGCCTTCACCTGGACAGACTCTGAACGGCAAAGGGCTCCCTGCAGCACCCCCTCTGGAGAAGAGGTCTGAAGAGAATTCCAACCACAGGAAGTTTTTAAATAAGCGGTTATCAGGTAACGTCCCACTTCTCTTCCTGCTTCTCTGGGCATAATGTGGCCGTTCTCCGGGGAACACCTACCTGCTCTCTATGAACCCTTTCCTCGGTGGGCTCTGAAAGGCGTGCTGGGGGAGGCGGGACAGCTTTCGGGGTGCGCTTCTGAGCAGAGTGGTGCAGGAAGGCTGCGTCCCCCCCCTTTCTGTCACCTGACGGCCATCAGCCGCCTCTCCCAGGGGTGGCATGCCTCTGCAGTGCTCTCACAGTGTGGGGCTTAGAGTTACTGATGATGCGGCAGATTTTATTCGGCTTCTAATGTGTCTGTTTTCTTACTTGTAAATAAGTGAAGGGAGTACCTGGTGAGCCCGTTGTAATGTCTGTGTGCTTTTGACAGAAAGAGAGTTTGATCCTGACATACACTGTGGGGTTATTGATCTTGACACCAAGAAGCCGTGCACACGCTCTCTGACATGTAAGGTAGGTGGCCTTGGGGACACGGGATGGGGGCCAGGCCTTGCTCCCAGAGTCTCTGACCTACAGCGGGTCTGAGCTCTGGATCGTTCCAAGTTTCCTCAGTGAGTGAGGGAAGAGCTTGTTTCTAATGAAGAAAGCCTCAGGTTCAGAAAATGTGAAGGCCGCTGTCATAAAATGCAGTGTGAGGAGAGGCTTTGTTCCCAGTATTCAGGGGAATGGTGTTCTTTCCTAATCAACCTGTTATTTTTCAAAGACTTAACATTTCTGCAGAGGAATTTAATACAAGAGGCTACCCTTTACTGTGGTTTAAATTATGTGGACTTAGAACAGACCCAGAAATTTCCTTTGCATATATATGAATATTCTCACAATGTCTGTAACCTGTGATCTTTTCATTTTAAAGAGCCTCTTTAAAACATTTGTGACTTTTAGATAGCCTTATTTTTTCTACGTGAAAACAAACAAACATGCTGCATAAAATACGATCTAATTTATGTGTAAGCTAAGAAAATCTGATGATCCTCTTCTGTCCTGAGGTTTTCCTTTAAAATGCCGCTGAGCTATTCTAACAAGAAGGTGGTGTATCTGCTGTAAAATAAGGGCTTTAGTGTAAGGCTGGCGTCAGGGCATCAGCGACCTGTGACCTAAGTGAGCATGTGTGTTATTTGCATTTCTCTGGGGAGTGTTCCCAACTACTCCTCAGAAAGATACAGGATGTCTTAGAATCACTGCTTTGAAGTATGTACTATAAAACCCTTATTTGGAAGAGGAACTCGTCTTCTAAAAGTTAATTAAAATATTGGGGTATTGTTTTAAATTTTACCAAAGACTGTGCTTGAATAAATAACTTCAGGCCCTACTCCACCCCGTAAACAGAAATGGGAAGTGTTATTTCTAAGTGGCTCTTCCTTTACATTTCTAATTTAATTTTAGTACGCAGATATTATCTTTCAGCAGTAGTTCTAAGGGGTTGATCCAGAGCACCTTTAAATATCTGAGTTTTAAAAACAATCACAGATCCTCTTTCCTGAAGACCAGTTGTATATCCACACGTATATTCTGAACTTTGCGTTCTATTTCTGGGGTTAATAATGGACATCCCCACCCCAAGCCCAAGGCTGAATCTCTAGGTTAAAAACTCCTATCAGAATAAACTGCTTGTGTTTGCTGCAGTGTCAGTTGAACACACAGGGCGGCATGTTGTTGTTTGAAGGTGGCCACTGAGCTCAGTGGGGTCATGTCCATGCCTGCTGCCCTCAGGGCTTGTGAAAGCGCTCTAGCCCTGCTCCGCGGCGGCATCACGACCTGCCGTCCTCTGCTCTCCCTGCCCCCCTGCTTCTCAGGGACGTAGATTCCTCAGCGTCACCGTGCCTGTGCGAGTTGCTTTCTGGGTCCCACACACGCTTTCCTGGCCGTCCGCGAGGCATGCTGCACGCAAATGCTTCATCAGCTCCGAACCTGCAGGGAGTGTGACCAGCCTCCTTCCTCTTCAGCCCGGCGTGTGCTTCCCAAGTGCTCTGTGAGGCATGTCATTCCTGTCTGTGGCACGGTGGCAGCCCTGCCATGGCCGTCACAGGTGTCTTCAGCCCTGGCGCATCGTGAGTTCAGCAGGCAGCCTCCTGGCAAGCCTGCCGGCGCTGAGGCCCTCGCCTTCTCCCTGGGCTCCGCGTGCGAGAGCTTCACCCACCCCCTTCCGCGGGGGCTGCATCTGCTCAGCCGTGGGGGGCTGAGCGTGAGCGTGCTGGCGTGCCCGCCACCGTGTCACCCACGGTGCTGCCAGTCTCGCCGTCTGAGACTCGGCGCACTGTCCTTCCCCTCCGCCCCCATCAGTCCCTCACTGCTAGCCTGGCTCCCTCATCTGCCCCATGCCCTGCGCGGTGCCCTTTTGGCCGCGTGCAGATGGATCGAGTCTGTAGCCTGGTCCGTCGGTCATGTAGAGATCATTACTGCAGACATCTGGGAGCGCACCAGGCTTTACCGGAGTCGCGGTGCGTTCCCTGCCCCCACGGGGCTTACAGCCTAAAGAGGGAGATGGAGGTTAGTCTGACAGTCACTCAGACAGGAGGAAGGCGGCTGCATTGTGACGGCCCTCACCAGGGAGGCCCTGCCAGGAAGCCCCCTTTGCTGTAGGAACGGGGGCTGAAATCCATGTGATGTTTCTGGGCAGAGAGCGGTGGGGAAGGCAGAGGGGGCAGCATGGATGGCAGCTCTGTGATGGGCGGAACAAACACCTTAAGTCTGCAAGACAGCCAGGGGGCGGCTTTGGGAACCCGAAGATTGGGGAGCTGGGAGTTCGGTGTCAGGGTGTCAGTGTGTGCGGGGCCTCACAGCCCAGGGGCACGGTCATCTGTCCTGGGATCCTTCGGTGGCCCCCAAAGAGTTCTGAAGGGAGAGGGAGCTTTGGGTCATGTTTGGAAGGGTCTCCAGCACTCAGTGGAAATCCTGTGCACTTGTCAACCCAAGCGGGGGAAACACCGTAGGCCCCGCCTGCTTTCTCCCACTGCCCTCTGGGCACGCACACAGCCTGTGGACCCGCCACACCCGGTGTCGGCTGCTCGTTCCACGCACTGGAGCGCCACCGTCTCTGTGCACTTAGGTCTGAAGCATTTATTGGGTGCCGGGGGCTGCACTGAACACGGCAGGTCGCTGTCCTCGGTGAGGTCACTGCCTGTGGATGTTACATAGTAAAGAAAATCCCATAAAACATGTAAAGGAAGCTTAGCATTGATGTACCTGCCAGACTGGATTTGGGGTGTACATAGTTTGGAGTGTCTGAGAAGGTTATGTTGACCACTCAAGTAAGTGTCGGGACCACCGATGAGTACAGACTGGAAGGGGGCTGTGTTGAATTTGAAAAGGATGTTAGAAGCCTCGTTGCCCTTAAACCCTTCATATAGCAAGTGTGGAAATCTGTAGACAGCATGGTTGTGTTGTATGTGGAGCCTGAACACAGAAAGTGTAATGTATCCGCGGTGTTTTGTGGGTGAGTTTGCTCCTGCTTGGGGCGTGCTGTGTCTGTGGGCATTGCTCTGCGGGGTGCGTCCCCTTGCGGCCTGAGGGGTGTCACTCAGCACTCCGGGCACCTGGGAGTCACTTTCAGAGCTTTGCCACTGAAACCGAGAGAAGCAGTTGTGTTTAGTTTTTATTCTCTGGCAGTTACTAAAAGAGGACTTTTTAAAACTTATTTGATGGAATAATTGTTCCTTCCCTTTGAACCTTCAAGACTCTAAATGACCCAAGGAGGGGTTTTTCTAAAGGAGTTGGTAAGCGCCCCAGTGAACCGATGGTTACTGTTGCACAAGTCGTGAGCACCAGCCACCTGCTTATTTCCTCTGTTGGCCACATAATTACGTACCGGACGGCACAGCTAACATTCCGTTCTTCTTCTGGTGGAAATGACGCCACCAAGCTCTCAGGCGCCCAATGCTGCTGCTCTTCTAGTGAAAGGAAAGAGATCATACTTGAGATTTTTAGCTTGTCAAGTGCTGGCGCCTTTGACTAGGCTAATGGTCCACATTGCTTTCTTACTGGGAATGGTGGTTTTGGATATTACGGTTTCCTCTGTCACATACCCTCAGCTTCTGAACTTTCTGGTCTGCAGACACATTCCTTATCCCAGCGGAGGGCTGTCCAAGGTAGAAGAAAGCGATTTGATGTGTTGTTAGCCGAGCACAAAAACAAAACCAGGGAAAAGGAATCGATTCGCCATCTGGACCCGGCTCAGCAGCCGATGCCACCTCTCAGGGACCCGCATCCTGCCCCTCCCAGAACGTCCCAGGAGCCACACCAGAGCCCACACGGAGTGCCTCCTTCCGACTCAAAGCCTTTCGCAGCTAGTAAACCTAAACCTCACACCCCCAGTCTTCCGAGGTAAGCGGTGCTGGGCAGCTCTCCCTCCCGCCTGCAGAGCAGCCGTGCGGTGACGGTGTTGCCGGGGCTGCGGCGGGCTCATGAGGATGCGAGTCGGTGTTTAAGGGGAGAGCTTGTTGAGTTCATCACTGGGCTCTTCCTCGCCCACGGCGGGCGGCAGAGGGAAGCTGGAGCTCCTGCCCCAGCCCTGCTCAGGCGCAGCCGTGTTTCCTATCTGGGTCCTGCCTTCCGTTAGTGACTGGAACATTCCACACGGCTTTGGCAGCAGTTCCCATTCATTTGTCTTGCTTCTTGCAAAATTCAGCAGTGGGAATCCTTGCTGGGGACAGAGTCAGCCTATGTGCAGCATCCATTTATCGACATCCTTTCATCCATCCCTTGGGGACTTGGGCCTAAGTGTGTGCCAGGCAAGTCAGCCACGTAGGAAGCAGTGGGTGACGACCTGTCACGCACAGGCCCCCGACAGCGCTAGAGAGAGAACAGATGTGTGTGCGTGTGCGTTAACTGAGCTAAAGCGAAGGTCTTGGTGCCCAGTTTCCAGAGGGAGGCAAGAGGGAGGCATGGGGTGAGGCTGGCCAGCCCCCTCGCCCAGTACATCGCACGCACACGTCTGATCCTCAAAATGACGTGTGGGGCGTGAAAGTGCCTCCCTGGTGGAGCTAAGTGCATGCTGGAACCAGTCCCAGCACAACACCCTGGTTCCTGAGCAGCATGTGGGGGTGTCAGGAGGCCCCCACATGGGGCCAGGCCCCCTGGCCATGCTTCCTGAGCAGGCCCACTTTTGGGCTGTCTTCTCATTGAAATTTTCCTGTCTATAAAAAAGTAAGCGTCATTCAGGACTTTATCATACCTGCAGGGAAAATGCCCGAGCACAGCAGCTGCACAAGGCAGTGGTGGCGCCAGCACGCGTGTCCCCTCCCGTCCCTGTCGGGTGCCTCACAGCTCCTCGTGTTGGCCTCGCAGCCCCAATCTAGACAAGTCACAGAAAGGACTTCCTTTTTTAAAAATTTTTTAAAAGATTTATTTTTATTGTTTTTTTGACAAAGTGACAGACAGAGAGAAGGGGGAGAACCCAAAGCAGTCTCCATAGTTGCACATCATTAGTTTTCGATATAGTTTCACCCCACAGCTAGGCGCAGGGCTGCACAGGGCAGGATCCAGGCTGGGGCCTCAGTTCAGCATATGGGGCTGCACAGGCCGGGACCGGGATTCGATCCTCAGACCCTGGGGCAGCAAAGCAGCCGCTCAACCCGCTGAGCCGTCCCGGCTTTCCCGATTCTCTGAAGTTCCATATGCTTTTTCCCTTCTCTGGGGAGACACGGAGGGCCTGAGCCACGCACGTGGCTGTAGAAAGGAGACTAGTGACAAGTGATCTGGGCTCCACCTGGCATCTTGCAGTTGAGGAGGGGGGGCCCTCCCCACCCAGGCCCCGAGGAGGTCATGGCTGTGGTGTTGTGTGTGAGCTGAGGCCGCTGACTCACGGACAAGTGACCTGATCGGTGCTGCACTTTCTACTCACCAAGGCCTCCGGGCTGCCCTGCTCAGCAAGGGGGGAGCGTGCCCACGGAGCCCCCCCCAGCCCAGGAGTCTCCACACCCGCCCCTGCCTGCCACTGAGCCAGCGTCCCGGCTCTCCAGCGAGGAGGGAGAAGGCGATGACAAAGAGGAGTCTGTTGAAAAACTGGACTGTCATTATTCAGGTCATCATCCTCAGCCAGCATCTGTAAGTTCCACATCCACCCCACGCAGCCCTCCCCCCGCAGCAGGGACAGGGCACCGGGGGGGCAGAAGGGAGGCTGGGCATGCCCACACGGTGGGGCTCAGTCAGGATGTGCCAGTGGCTCAGAGCAGGTGCCCTGAGGTGGCATTCATGCTGTCTGGGGCGTCTCACACCTTTTCCTTTCTCCTCCATGAAACTTGGGGCCAGTCGCGGTCACTGTCAGGCTTCACAGGCTGTGGTGCTCAGAGCAAGCTGTCTCTCATGGTCACTCCATCCCCAGGGAGGAGCGGCCTCCCCCAGCTCGTGTGCTCTCTTTCAGTTTTGCACATTTGGGAGCCGGCAGATTGGCAGAGGCTGCTACGTGTTTGACTCCAGGTGGAACCGGCTTCGCTGCGCCCTCAGCCTCATGGTGGAGAAGCATCTGAACGCACAGCTGTGGAAGTGAGTGCTGGGCCCCCGGGTGGGAGGGCAGCTCTGCTCCGCGCCACGGCCCCTGCGGTTCCAGGGGGCTGATTTAATGAAGGGAAACGTGGCCCTTGACTAGCCCTGGGACAAAGCCCCTCATCATTCATGCATTTATTCGCTCCCTCTTTCAGCAAATGTCTTGTTCTGGGTGCTGGGGTTCTAGGTACAGGGACCCCCCTCACCCCCTCAGGTGTAGAGTTCGCATTCTGGTTGGTGGAGAAACAGAAAAACCAATGACTGAACTAAGGGTCCAGTGCTGCCCGAGGGCTCGGGGGCCACACAGTGTGCTCTGCTCATGACAGCGCTGAGCGGCAGTTCACGGCCGGAAGTTCAGGTGCAGGTGGTTTCGGGTCCCGGTGGCCTCTGGCCTGGGGTCCTCGAAGAGGCAGGATCGTGGCGTTGCGTCCCCGCCTGTCTGCTTCCGCTGGCAGAGGCGGCCACCCTAGCGAGCACTTGCTCCCGGCTTTCTGTTAGCGTGGACTCAGGCCTGGGGCTCGGTGATGGGAGCTGAAGAGGGGCCCGGCCAGGTGCTTGCGGAAGCGCTCCCCAACTCGGCGCCTTCCAGGCAGCCGCCCAGACCTGTGGGAGGCGTCACACGTCTCAGGCAGAGGAGGGCTGTTCTCGGGTGGCATCTGGGAGGCGCTCAGGGAAACCTCCCAGGGCACAGTCCCGTGCCCCCTCCCTGGGGGGAGCCCCAGTGTGGGCAGTGCCCCTTCAGCCCCTTCCCTTGGATTCCCGGGGGGTAATCTGGAGCTGAGTGGGGTGGGACTTGACACGACAAGGAAGTCAGTCGTCTTCAGTGTGCGGAGCTTCTAGGCAGTGCTGAATGGAGCATGACCGGGACCCAGAAGGTCCTGTCCATGTGCCTGTGAGCGATGTGCACTGATCACCTGCTGCTGATGAGGCACTGCTATTCCACATCCTCCAAGGAGAGGCTGGGCTGGATCCTTATCAAGGGTTTTTGGAAGGTTTTTTTAATCTAATTTTTAGGTTGGTAATAAACTCACTTGGGTAAAAAAAAGAAAAATGAGTGAAGAGGTGTGGAGGGAGTATTTTAGTCACCTGTCCCTTCCTCAAATGGAAGCACTTTGATTACTTGCTTGTGTTCCCTTCACAGAAGTCATTTGTGCAAACACAGGTCAGTATGACTACATATTTTATGTTCTTTATACAAAGGGTAACGAGCGACTTAAAAGAGCTCTTTAAAGAGGAACCAGTGAGGTGTAGGGAGATGCATGTGGAACTTGCCAGGTGGCTGCAGGGCTGGGTTCTAGGCCCTCGGCCCCCTGGTGGCCGCGAGGAGCACTGCACCCAGTGAGCTGGGGCACCTGCACTTCGTGTGGAGCTCGGCTTCTCACGACTCGCTTGGGGTCCTGCTGAGACTCAGGTTCTGATGAAGCACGAATGCGGGGGGCGTCAGTGGCGGTCCTCTGCGAGGAGCACAGGGACAGATGGAAGCCAGCCCTCGACCTTGGGTTCATGCTAGACGCTCCTGGAGAGAGAGTGCATATCCGTGATGCCCGGGCCCCGCTCGTGGGGTGCCGGTGTCGTCGGCGTGGGGCAGCGTGCACGGCAGCGGTGCTTGTATGTGCGGCCAGAGCTGAGGAGCTGGCTGGGGCTTCGGCGCTGCTGCAAACCAGCCCTCTTGTCAGCAACTCGGGCTCCTCCGCGGGAGCGTCTGTGGAGCCTCGGGCAGCAGCTCGGGCCAGAGAGGAGCTGGGCCCCGGCTGGCGTGGGGCCCCGTGGGCCAGAGCAGGCTGCTCGGCACTGGCCTTGCAGTCAGGCCGCTTCCCGCCGCCTCACCGTTACCTGCAGCAGGGGCTTTTGAAATTTGGGGGCTGTCACATTTTAAAGTCAGAGCTAAAGCAAAAGGGCGGCCTCCCTGGTTTGGCTATTTGAATGGCTCCCCACCCCCAGATACATACCCTGCGCAGAGATTCCTACCAGAAAGGTGGTTTCAGCGCTGTGACTGCAGACCCCCTGCGACGTGGGGGCCTCCTGCCCGGGGGCCGTCGTTGAGGCCATGGGCCAGGGCCAGGCTCCCTCGGTCGCTGTGCCCCCTCCTGCCTCGTGCGCGAGTTCTCAGCATCCGAGCGCCTCCTGTGTGTCAGGCACCGTGCGGGGCACTGGTGCCATGGTGGCAAACGACTGTGGGTTCGCTGTTAGACAGTGGTCCCTGGTGCTGCGCTGACCCCTCCCTGGGCCCCCCAGAACCCAGGGCCGGGCCGGCATGAGTGTGTGGATTCAGTCGGGGCGGTGGGACAGCCTTGGAGGAGGAGCAGAAGATGGGGCGGGAGGTGCACAGGGTCTCGTGCCCCGGCCCCGTCTTGGAACTTGAGGAAGCTCAGCAGCTGGAGTGCATGCAGGGAGGCGGCAGGCGCACGGGCTGACCTCCATCGGAGCCCCGGGAGGGCAGTGGCCGTGTGGGCCCTGGCAGGGCTGCCCCTGTGCAGGTGGCACGGAATGGCCCTGGCGACTGTTACTCACTGCCGTCTCCTTCTCTGCAGGAAAATCCCACCCGTGCCCAGCGCCACGTCCCCTGTGTCCACACGTGCTCCTCACCGGACACAGTCTGTGCTGACCTCCCAGTGCGCGGCCAGCTGCCTGGCAGCAGGGACCGTGCCCACGGCCCCAGCCCTGCTCTCGGCCACCTGCGTGTCCCCAAACAGCAAGTCAGCTCCGGCTCACGGCACCACGCTGAATGCGCAGCCGGCTGCCTCTGGGGCTGTGGACCCCGTGTGCAACCTGCAGTCCCGGTCGCTGTCCTCCGCGTCCTCGTCCTCGTCCTCGTCCCCGGCCACGCCCTCCGGCCTCTGCTCAGTGCCCTCCTCCCCCATGTCCAGGAAACCTCAGAAGCTGAAATCCAGCAAGTCTTTACGGCCCAAGGAGCCTGCCGGTCCCGGCATAGACTGTCCCCACGCCAGCAGCAGCGCCTGCGGCACCTCAGGGAAGAAGCGCAAAACCAGCTCCCCGCCGTCGGGCCCCGCCGCCCCCGCCGCCTCGTCTTCTCATTCCATGGAGTCCTTTCGGAAAAACTGCGTGGCTCTCCACGGGCCTCCCTACCCCTCCACGGCCACCTCTTCCCACGGCCTGGGCCTCACCTGTGTGGGGAGCAAGGTGAATGCGGCCAGCGTGCGGCACGACCCGGCCGGGAGGGGCCCGCTCGGCGGGAGCCCCGCGGAGCCCATCAAGAGGATGAGTGTGATGGTGAACAGCAGCGACTCCACGCTGTCGCTCGGCCCGTTCGTCCACCCGTGCAGCGAGCTGCCGGTCCACTCCCGCGGCGGCTACGCGCACCCGCACGCGCCTCTGGACAAGCTCGTGGGGAAGAAACGGAAGGGCTCGCCCGGCTCGAGCAGTGTCAACCACAGCAGCAGCAAGCCCGCCAAGGTCGCCAAATTGCCAGCCGTGAACAGCGTCCACATGAAGTTCACGGGCACCGGCCCCGGGGCACAGGGCCTGACGAACAGTTCCCTCCTCCACCAGGTAGGAAGTGGGCTGTGAGCCCCACAGGTCGCCTGTGTCCTCCGCAGCCAGGAGCCCCGTGTGCGGGGGCGCGTGGTCTGCCGTGCCCACGGGTCCGGCTTTCGGGTGTCGTTAGGAACCGCGGCGTTCCTGGCCACAGGGAGGTGGACGGACTCCCCTGCCAGGCCCCCTGGCGGCTCCGCTAGCAGCCAGGGCTGGGGGAGCCGTCCGCTGACCGCGCAGTCCCCTCCACGGCCGGCCAGCGTGGTGCTGGGGGACGGTGCGTCCTGTGCCGCTGTTCAGGAAGGAAGCGGCCGTTTCCCGGAAAACCGTTCTCCACTGTGTTCCTCTGAAGCGAGCAGGGCTCAAATCAAACCCATCTGGAGAAAGATTTCACTTTTAAAACGGAGGAGTTTTTAGTATGTTTCCATCGAGGAATTTTACGTTTTCTGCTTAACGCTCCCTGTGTTTTCTGCGCCGTTTTGCATTAGGTGTGGGCATAGCAGGAGATGAGAGTCTCTGAGTAGATTAAAAAGAACTGAAGGGGGTGCACTCGCAGGGACGAGCGTCAGGCTCCTAGTGACCATGGCTTGCTCTCTTGCGCTGCATCTGCCTCTTCCCCAGTCGCCCGCCGGTGCCTGCTTCCTCCCGGTCTCCTCTCCTTTGGTCATTTCTCCTGGTTCCCTTTACTCTACCTTCCAGCTCATCTCTCATCTTACTTCATTCGTCAGGATATCTCTTCACCTGGCTTACAAACAGGAATTTCAGCAGCATCACCCCAGAGCCCTGCTTTAAAATGTGAGGCTCTTTTTCGTTTGTTTTTTCCTTCCTCAACTCTAGAACCTAACCAAAGGGCCAGGTTAGGATTTTTTCCAAAAATACCAGGGAGCTTCTTAAACGGTGATATAATTTCCCTCCAGTATCCGTGTGAATTAACTAATAACCCGTGCCAAAGGTATGGGGAAAATAATTACCCATGAATTTAAATAGCAGCTGCTTAAATTCTGGCTGAGCCTAAATATCTATGGGCTGTCTGTACATTGCTTGGCCCTTTGAACAGGAGGTTCCGGGACAAGTGAAAATGTGCTTTTACTTCTTACTTTATAGCTACTCATTGTCTATAGTTTATGATAAGCATAAAAATGCCGTACAGACACCGCAAAAAATGGTCTTTGAAACTCCGTCCTGAGTGTAGTTCGCTGCTCCTCTGTGACCCTGTGGGAGGGATGCACCATTGCATTGTGACACCCATGTTTGTATTACTGAGCGTGTGTCCCCTCCTGGCTGTGGCCACAGGTGACGGGAGGGAGAGGAGGGGGCTGGGCGGGCTGCAGCCGCTCCCGTGGGCCCCGCATGGTGGGCCCTGCTGCTCCCACACTCATCTCCATTTTCAAAGGCAAACCGCAGGCCTGGCCTCGCATGACGTACCCGGCCGCTTTGTAACGCTGTGGTTTCGCTGGTTTGGTTTTTAACTGAGCACAGGCTGCCACCAAGGTGCCACCGCTGCTTTCCACCGGCGGGGGCACTTGTCCCCCCCAAGGACGGACTGCCTCAGTCTGCATGCTTTTCCTTAAAATTAGCTTCAGCTTCAGTTTGTATGTGAGGACGGTTTCCTCTGTGCAGGGGGATTCTTTCCATTACGCTGCATAAACCCCCAGCAGGCCCGTGGCTGGTGGTCAAGGGGTCGGCGAATCGCCCAGAACGTGGTGTGTGCTCTTCTGTCTGCGCCCATTTACCACAAGAGGGTCCTGTAGGCTTTCCCCAGGTTGCGGGGGCCCGTGACCCCAGAATGCTTTAGTGGATGCTGCTCTTAGAAAAGGAGGGGCCTCCGCTCTCTGTTGCTCGTGGAGCTGACTTTAGAAGCGAGGCCTGAGCTGCTTGCAGCCCCTAAACGGGAGCACAGTGGGGCATGCTGGGACGCCGAGGGCGTGGGGCTGGGTGCCCGTCTGTTCACGTCTGGAGTCCCCTCTCCCCTAGCACGGGTGTGAATGGCCACACCTGCATGCTAGCCCACTTGACCTTGCTCAGTTCTCAGTTGACAACCTGGAATACCTTCAAGGAAAAAAAAACATCAGTAAACAAAACCAAAAGGCGACCATGTGAGTCCTTTCTCTAAACGAGAAACGCAGCCCCGTCTCTCCCAGACGTTTTTCTGAGTCAGTCTTGTAGAATGATGGTGAAGCCTGAGAAAGCCAAAGCCACGCTCTGTAGCTGACGGCTCCCAGCATCGCCTGCCCGTGAGGACTTCAGGGCCACGTGGCCTTTGACACGTGCTTGTTTAGCGTCAGGGCTGCGCAGTGACCAGCCATGTACTCACCTTCTCCTTGTTTCCCACCCCTTCTCTTTTGAAAGCCAAAGGCACGTCCCTGACAGCTGAAAATAGCACGGGGAGGAATAATCTGGACACTTTTGACGACAAGTTACACGTCCACTCAGCACTCTGGACTCCAAGATGCCTTTGAGTCTGTTTTCCCAACCTCCTGTGGGCCTCAAGGGTAGGACTCGGCCGGGCAGTTGTTTTAACGAGGATTTCCCCGGACCTGTGTCTGTAGCAGTGAGTACTCAGAAAAGGACACTGGGTCCCGTTCAGCCACCGAATTGCTACTGTCAGTGTTAAAGTGGCCTGGAGTGCTTGCCGGTCTGTGAGAAGGCGTTCTGTTCTGTCACGTGCAGCATATCACAGTCAGTCATGGCATAGACGGGCTGGTGAGAGACTGCTTCGCCAAGAACATTACTGCACACTGTCCCCCTCCCCCCGCCCCGTTCTGCTCACACTGTCTCCTGCAGTTAGGCCCTTGACCTGGGGTCCCCCCCGGAGGACACACAGCTGGGCCCTGAGCAGCCCTCCTGAGCAGGTGGTCTGTCGCTAGGTGTCCTCGCGGGGTTCCAGGAACGGAACGTAGCTGCTAGCTCAAGACACCGTGACACAACAGCCCGCATTTTGCCCCGCATTCTGCAGGTGATGCGGAGTAAGAAGCTGTCACAAGTTTTTCACAAACTGGTTTAAAGCCATTGATGCCCAGAGCGCAAGCATCCGCCACCGTAGAGGCTTACATTTCATGGTACAAAAGCAATTCTATGTGATTATAGTTTTTAAAAAGAAAATGCAAACTAGTTTTAATAATGAAAAGGCAAATTTTGGTGGGGGCGGGAGGTGGTGGTAGATGAAAATCACTATTGGGGAAAATTTTTTCCAACGTTTCCGAAGAGAGGAAATTTTGTTATCCTTGAAGTCCTCATGTTACACGGTAGGCAGATGGGGTCGTTGTCCTGCCCAGTCTCCTAGTGTCAGGAAATTGCCTTTGTGCAGTGAAGGGATGCGGATGCAGCAGAAGCCGTCATCCCGTCATGAATGTGCCTGCGTGTTTCCAAGGCGCCCTCAGCGTTGGCCTCAGTCTCCTCCCTGGGCACTGCCCCGGGACTGAGTATCAGTTCCCGCTCTGAGCACCCCCTCTCCTGCTGTGACAGGTGTTCATGGGGGTGCGTGACGGCTGTGTCCTGGACCCACACAGAGATGATGAGATGCACGCCTGCCGTTGCTCCACCCCCTCTTTTCTCGGGGATTCATGCCAGCCATCCTCCTGAGAGTGTTGGAGACCCTCCGGGCTATTTTCTCTGGTCCCCCTCCTAAAAAGAAAGCTTACTATATTAAAACATCATTACTTGAGAATGTGCCATGGAATTTGGGGCTTAATTGGGGTTTTTTAAGAGGTAGTTCTGCCACCACAGCTCCTGAAATAAAGAACCAGGCATGCACGCTTAGAAGAACGGAGGTGCTGAGCACAGAGTCGACTGCCCAGGGCGCTGGGCAGCCCCTGGGCAGAGCCAGCCGGCCCACCCTTTCTTCCCTACAGCTCTGGGGCTACTTCCGTTTCAGGGACTTTCACGTCAGCCGCAGGTAGAATGAATAAATACTTGGTTACCAGCCTAATAATGTGAATTGCTACAGAATTATTATGTAAGAAAACAAAAACTTTATGCAGATACTTTAGCTATAAATTGATGTAAAATATTGACTTTTTTAAAAGGAAAGGGAGAGCGATATCTTGTTCACTTATTATGCAATCATCAGTAAATGTTTTTAAAATGATGCTATAGTGAGTTTAACAAGGAGAGGGCATGGATGGGCCAGTGTGGTGGCGTCAGGAGAACTGGTCGCTCCATCCCAGCGGAGGCAGCGAAGGAGAGAAGTGGGAATCGGGATGCACCTAGTCGATTCCTTGGTGACTAGTGCAATGGGGTGTGGGTAGAATTTATTTTCAGAGCCAAGGGGACTTGATAGTTATAAATAAAGTTGCTTTTAGCGATGGAATTTATAGACAGATCATGCTGTTCCAAAAGATGTGAATAGGATCCACGCTAGCAAGTTGATTCAGAATCATGTAGATATATCTAGATTAGCGAGTGTTGATCATCTGATTTCTTAGACTGAGGTTTTAATCAAATTTCATTATGTGTCCCGGTGGTTACAAAGAGCATCGGGATTAGGAAATGAGCCATTTTGAATTCTGCCTGCCGCAAACAGACATATTCTAAACAGTGCTATTAAATTTTAGACTGTTCAAATATTTTATTTTCTCCTACTTTTTATTATGGCAAACAATTAAGACCATATAAAACATGGGAATACAAGTATTTTTGAATTACATTAACTTGCAGAAACCAAATTTGCCGTGGTTGGGTGGTTTCTAGACACTTTGGTATCAATTTAAAATGAAGATAATTTTTATAGTCTTTCCAATAGAATTTCATGACAACTCCTGCAGTTTTCTTAACCTAAAAAAAAAAAAAAAAAAAAAAGTGCTGCAATGATGAACAAAGAATTATACAAAACCTACTTTTGTACCTTTATTTTGGAATTTCTTGTTCTATTATAAATATGGAAGTATCCCTATTTCAGAAGACATATTTTGTTAAAAATGAATTGTACATATTTAAATGTGTATTTTTGCACAGGTCTTTTTTTCTGATATCCTGTTTTGGTACAATTGAGATCATCTAGTATTTATTTATTAATTAATGAAAGCAAATACCTTTTTATAATTTGAAGTGGTTCACTGCCAAGCCAATAGTTCTAGAACTTGCCTCCTGTACAGCCGAAGGGCAGCCTCTGTTCTGTGAAAGCCGTTCCGTCCCTCCTGACGTCTCGGGAGCGGCTCGCACCGTGAAGTGGGCATTGCTCCCCCTCGCTGCCCGGTGTCCCGATAGACCACATGGAACTCACACTCAGTGACACACTGCTCTTCTGTCACGTGTATGTGTGGGAGTGTGTGTGTGTGCGTGCGCGTGCGCCTGTTTGTATACACTCAGCACATGTGTGTTTGTATGTGATGTGGTCTAAAACTAATGGAAAAAAACTGAAAGTGCCTGAACCTAGTTTTAAGCTTAGACAGACTCTCTTAAAAGACTTGAATGTTCAGTTGAACTTTTGGAGTTTGCTTTTTTCCACCTAAATACTGTTTCTAAAATTTTAGGAGAGGAGTTGAAAACCACCAATGCTGATAATTTTATAAGGTATTTTAAAATTAAGACTCTTTGGTTCACAGCAATTCAACTGGTGATAGCTTGCCTGGTGGCACCTGGGGTTACGAATCTTGTCAGCCAGCAACTTCCGTGATGTGTCCATTTTGTTGCTCACCCATGAAACCCAGAGTTCAAAATAGAATATTTAAAATATTTTGTATTCCAAAAATACAATACGAAGTACCTCTGAGAAACATTGGAAAAAACTGTATAATTTGAGAAGTGTAATTGATAAAGGCAACTGTCTTCTGGCCAGAGTTCTGTGGCCAAAGGGTTCCTTAATCTCATTGTGTCCTTGGTCAGTATTGGGCTTTGGAAAATGATTGTTAAAAGGTTCATTGTTCAGAAGAAAATAATCAGTTTTACACTTTGCAAAACATGTAAACATATTCAGATCATTTAAATGAGCACTACATGCTGTCAGTGTGGATGTAGGGCTGGGAAACATTTTGCTGTTGTTTTGAGCGTGGTTGTAAAAGCAATCTCCTGTGTTAAGATGTGTGACTAGTCTGATAATTCGTACACGTAATCAAGAGCATCTCAGCTGGACTTTGTGTTGGCTGCTGTATAGACCGTGAACAAATGTCAAGGGATAGAAATTACTTTGGATATTTAAAAGAGAAGAAATATATAGTCTATTTGTTTTGTAACAAGTTTCTGTAAATAAAATAATTTATACTATTTATAAGAAAAAGTTGTGCTTTGCTTTATGAAAAATTAGTTTGTTGAACAAACATGTTACCAAACGGGCAATAAAATTAGGACTTCTCAATAAATAAGGTTGGCTGCCTGAATGTGTTACGTGTTTCCGCCTTGTGTGATACTGAGCCCCTTTCATTCTAGTCTGACTCGTCCCCTGGGCACCAGGCACCCTTGGGAAGAGCCTTCCTTTCGTTCCCCTTCTATGCAAGCTGCGTCCTCCTAAAGGCTTAGGAGGTTTCCATTCTTGGGCACAAAGGTTTGCCGTGGAGAAATTAATAACTCAACAGTGCACACTGCTGCATTCTTGCCCTGCAGGTTTGTCAACAAACGGGAGCTTTTAGATTGAGAAACACATTCTGCTTCACTAGCTCAACATGTAAATATGGGAACATGTGGTTAGTTTTGGATAGAGGTGAGTTTTTTCTCCAGAGCTGGTCTGATCTCTTCCTTGCTTTTATTCACACATATCACTTTTATTGGCAGTGCAAGTTCATTTTAGTATTGTTCAGTTTCACCATTTGCATATTAGTCTCCTAAGTTACAAATTCTGTTGCTTAAAATAGTAAGAGCAGTAACTGATTTCTGTATTGGAGACCATGCCCATGCCTGACATCACGGAGTCGGGCTGGGTTCAGCTCCCACTGCCCACGGACGTTCCATGCCCTCCTAGACCACGCGGATCCACGCCGCAGCAGCTCTGTGGAGATAACTCCTTTCACCTTGGGTGTCCCCTTCCCAGGAAGAGGTTCCACTACTCAGTCTGTTACCCTTTTTACTTCCGTTCCCTTGCAGGTGACCTGGCCGTGGTAATGAGAGACTCCCCGCCCACCCAGGAACGGGGGTCGGCAGTTACAGATCTCGGTGTGTGCAGAACTCCCCAGCAGAGAGGTGGTAGTCATTCCCCGCAGGGCAAACCCAGCAGACACAGGTGTGAAGAAACGTGGAACAGGGAATAACGGGGCGACGCTGGCTGGAAGGAAGGGGCAGACGGGGTTGTCAGGGACCTTGAATGGGGGTGTCCTGGCGCCTTCACCTGCAGGGACACAGTTTAACCACACGTAGCCGTCAGCCGAGATGTTCATGGTCCAGTCCCTGCATGGTGCAGCTATCAAAAGTAAAAGCCATCCAACTTTGTAATGGACACTGGAAAAATCAAAGCACTGAAGTCTCTTCCCCTTTGTCTTGCATTTTTCATTCTCTTTTGCTTCAATCTTGTCTTTACTCTTCCTTCAAGTCCTAATGGAAAAACTCCCTCCCCACCCCTCTGCCCTCATCCCTCACCCTGCCTCAAAGCCCGAGCCAAGCACCACCTCTTCCAAGAAGTCCCCCTCAAATGCCATTCTGCCACCTTCCCAGCCAAAGTCCGAATACCCAGCGCACCGAGTTACTGACACAGAGGTAGATGTTGGCAGCAGTGTCACAGGGACCTATCCCAGTCGG
>PVKE010005589.1:0-17298 GCA_004027555.1 Craseonycteris thonglongyai
CTCTTATTTGGTCCACTCATTTTAGGACTAAAAAAATAAAAATAAAAATAGTTATAGAACTACAATATCATATCAAATTGCCACCATAATAATAGATTACCTACCTCGCTTTTAGTTCATTTAAAATCGAATATATCAAAACACTGTGATCCTAGCTAACCGTCACGACCCGATCAGTCCAGCAACCGCAATCAAAACGTCAGCTTCGCATCTCCCGGTTGGGTGGAGGAGAGTTTAAAGAGTGCAGCGGCTAAACAAGACGCGACATGTACAAAGGCGAAAGCTAGGGAAAAAGTTACACATACGATATCGCAAACATACCAACAAATATAATAAACCTGTGTAGATACTCAATATTTTAAAATTCTAACAAGTGTATAAAAATAAATTCTAGTTTTACTTAGTGTTTATGAAAAACTTCTGATGCAGTCAAATGATGGCGGGCGCATACAAATCAGGCCACAGGTGCCATGATGTCTGCGGGCACGAGGTTGGGAATCCCTGGTCTACTTGAATGAAGAACCTTCTGTGTTATCTAGTTTATGGGGAATCTGAAATAATATTTCTCACTAGAAACTAAGAATGTAGCTTCTTGCCCCCACCCTGGTGGGTTAACCCATACTGGGGTAATAAAGGGAGGAGAGAGAAAATGAAACATTTTATCATTGTAACATGTAACTCCAGGGCACTCTAGAGTTTTGGTTGGCTGGTTAACATATTTAGTACAACTATTACCTTTTGGAATTTAAACTGACATAATTGTAAGTCCTAAAGTTGGGCCACATGTAGACTGGTGTCAAAAATCTAGTCTGTAAACCAAATGAGTTACAAGATTTGTGTTTTTTGTTTGTTTTTAAGGGAGCAGTTGATATGTAAGCTTTTGTGTATGGTCTTTAGTTTTTGTTTTGTTTTTTTCTTTTAAGGTAGGACATAAATATATACTTTCGGGGAAGCCTGGATGGTTCAATGGGTTAAGTGGTCGCCTTGCGGCCCCAGGGACCAAGGATCGCTTCCCTGCTCCGGCCCATGTGGATCCATTTGCTGAACTGGGGTGTGCCTCCCATGCGGGAGGCTCCCAGCCTGGTCCCATCCCTGCGTGGCCCCCGCCCACCTGTGTGGAATGAAACCAATGATTCTTTCTGTCTCTATCAAAAATAATAAATTTTTAAAAAAATATATACATTTATGTATGTAGGATATCTCTAAGATGGAAAGGTATCTAGTTGCTGGGGGAAGGTACTACTGTAAACATGGAGTGGGTGTTTTTCATGTTACCGTATTTTCCGGCGTATAAGACGACCCCCTAATTTTACAGTTAAAACATAGGTTTAGGCCTATATTCGCTGTATTAGACTACCCCCCACTTCCGAGGCTGTAGTCTTATACAGCGAATATAGGCCTAAACCTGTGTTTTAACTGTTAAATTAGGGGGTCGTCTTATATGCCCGGTCGTCTTATATGCCGGAAAATACGGTACTTTTATATACATATTTCTGGGAGCTCTGGGAGCCAATTGGGAATATTTTTCCCAATTATTTGAAAGATAACTATCGATTAAACTCAAGAGTAGTCAGTCTGAGGATGGTCTGCTCCAAGCTTGTCTAGGCCACGGCCTGCATGCCGCATGTGGCCCAGGACAGCTTTGAATGCAGCCCAACACAAATTTGTAACCTTTCTTAAAACATGAGATTTTATTCTTTGCGATTTTTTATTTTATTTTTTATTTCTTCAGCTATTATTAGTGTTAGTGTATTATATATGTGGACCAAGACAGTTCTTTCAGTGTGGCCCAGGTCTGTTCAGAAAAATAGATGTATAGATGTATACACTGCCTGAAACTAGATTGACAACTTGGTTTGTATAAGGCCTCCCTGAAGCCCACCCATAGTCCCTGTGTGTGTTTTGTGGGGCCACTTATGGTTTATCTTCCTCTATTAGTTCTGGAACAAAAAATCACTTAAAAGTTAGTAAGAAATGAAAATAATAATTCATAAAGTTTTATTATAACCAAATTCATTATAAGTTACATATCTCACAGCTTTTGTATACTTGCCTTGCATGGCAACATATACTTGAGCTTGTAAAACTAGTTAATCTACTTTATTACCATATTTGTATTAATAGTTGCACAGTTGCTTGAGTCCTTGCCCTGGTGTTCGGTGACTGAGTTTACAACTGCTTGTGCCTATAGTCTTTGAGGAGAGGAGAAAAGTGAAAGTAAAATGTAGTGGGTTTTTTTTTTAAGGTTTATTTTATTGTTTTTGACAGACAGAGAAAAGGGGGTGGGCCCAGAGCAGTCTCCATAGTTGTAAGTTATCAGTTTTTGACATGGTCTTGTTCCACACAGGTGGGCGGGGGCAGGGCAGGAACTGGGCTGGGGGCCTCCCGCATGGGAAGCACACCCCAGTTCAGCATATGGGTCTGCATGGGTGGGGCTCTGTTCCCTGGGGTGCAAAGCAAGCGCTTAACTCACTGAGCCATCCTGACCCCCAAAATGTAGTTTCTTAATCTTCTGTTATTCAGATCCTGGTCTGGTTATATGTTAAGCGCTGTTAGTAGAAGTGGTTGACAAAAGAATTTAGAGGAAATACAGTTAACTTGGCCCAGTCAGTCTAGTGACAGTGGAGGTCTTTGGGGAGGGGAAAGTGGGTATCAGGACAATGGGAGGAGGAAGAATTTTTTTTTTTCCTGTGATTTTTGTTTCTATTTTGTTTCATATGAATTTTATCATCCAATGGAGGAAAGAAAGAAAGAAAAAAAGTCTGGCTAACACTAGTAATAAAGTTTTCAGGCAGCCTTGTAGTGGGACTTAATCTGTTATGCCACATTAAGGCTCCTAGAATATTAATGACTCCACTATGGTAGAGATTTCCTTCTGACAGGTTCCTTTTGTTCTTATTTAACTGATTTTCAAAGACATCCTTCCTTAGTACCTCTGTATTTGTTTAACAACTACTTGAATGTCTTCTGAGTATACAAAATAAATCTGATTATATTATTTTCTTTGTTAAAACCTTTAAATACTTTCCTTTGCCTAAAGAATCTATTTAGGATTCTCATTGGGGTACATTTAGCTAATCAGTCAGGCCCTTGCTTATCTTTATAACCTTAATTCTCCACTACTTTATTATCATGTCTATACTCCCAGTGTTACAGAAATACTTGTAGTCCCCTTAGCAGACCACAATTTCTCACCTTTTGGCCTTTAGCATTTGTTCTTCCTTCTGTCGAGCATCTCTAGCCTGCCTCCCTTGAATACAATTCCTTAATGCGGGCCTTCTTTGGCAAGGTCCCTCTTACATATCTTTGTTTTGGTTCCTTTTGTAACTCTCTTCCAAGTTCTTTAAGATCAAGAATTTTGTGAAATGTTAAATTTCTCTTTTTATGATGTAACTTAATTTTCAGATTCCTGAAGTCTAATGCATGTGAACAAGTAGCTACTAAATGTTAGAGGGTAAGAGAGAACAAATCCAATAGTTCAAAGATCTTAAATTAAGAAACATTGATGACCACCAGTCTATAACTCTCAGATGTAGCTCTTTCCTTTCCTTTTGTAAGTTACATGACTCACAACTTGTATACCTGCCTTGCATGGCAACTTATACTTGAGCTTGTATTGTTCTGCCTCTTAGTTATAACTGCAAGGTTATAACAAAATAATTGAATGACATATTTGTTGGAAGAACAGAAGGTCATAGTTTTGCTGTTAATTACCTCATTTGAATCAATGTAATGGAGTTTTCACTGTTGAAGCATTTGACTTGAAGCATTAATGGTTAAATGAGGATTTGTAATGATGACAATACATGAATATGGAGTCTTTCTATTTCACTTTGTAACATGGCTTATTAATGTTTTTTTGCTTTTGTTTTCTCTAGCTCCAGAACCTGGGTATAAACCCAG
Source organism: Craseonycteris thonglongyai (assembly GCA_004027555.1). NCBI lineage: Eukaryota > Metazoa > Chordata > Mammalia > Chiroptera > Craseonycteridae > Craseonycteris > Craseonycteris thonglongyai. The sequence goes on from PVKE010005589.1 coordinate 3,904, forward strand.
CAAACATTGGCTTTAGTACACTGACTATGGAGTCAGACAAATTCATCTGCATTAGAGAGAAAGTAGGAGAGCAGGCCCAGGTGGTAATCATTGATATGAATGACCCAAGTAATCCAATTCGAAGACCAATTTCAGCAGACAGTGCCATCATGAATCCAGCTAGCAAAGTAATTGCACTGAAAGGTATAAAAGATTGTGGTTTTTCTTTTTTTCCTAAAACTCTTAGTTATTCAAATATACTAATTAGATCTGCCTCTTTTAGTATTTTGGTTCAATATATCTGCAAAGTTAAAGCTATTACTGAATTTGATTTTAACTACCTTTATGACTGACTTGGCATGTTTCTTTTTATAAAATGCCTTTTTAATCAGTATAAGTCTACTTGGAAAAATTTTAAGGTTTAGATTAAATGAATTTATATTTTATACCTTCAATGTGATAAGATTGTGTTAAAAAAAGAACTCCATATGCAGAAGACATAAGGAATTAGTGATTCATATTCTGGAATAAAATATACTTGGCTAGTGTTAGCACTTAAACATTGCAAAATTTTGTTATGATGATAAAATTGCCATTCATGTTGTACCTTTTTCATACTTCAATCTTGTATTTTATTTAGATTGTTTTTAAAATGGCTTGAATTTACACCGATTGTTAAAAATTTGTGGGCAGGTGGGTATTAAATGGAATCATGGGTGTTAGATTTTATTCAGACTAACTTGTTAATTGTTACAATAGGAAACTATACAACCTATTGGTCTAAACAGAGTTCAAAGAACCTGATACTGTCTGGGAGCCTATATTAATTTTTTTTTTTTTTTTAACTTTAGAGTGAGAATATAATTGACCCTTTAAAAGAGAAGTTTTTAAGACGACTAGGTGAAAAAAGACATTTAGCTGTCTTATTTTTTTGCTTGTTTTTTTTTCTTGGTAGTGGGAAAGTTCAGGTTCCTAGTAGTTTCTTTGATACATATTATGGATGAGTTGTTAGAGGTTCTGAAATTTTTAAACAGACTTTTCTTTATATGATTTAAACTTTGTATTTAGTAGTAATACTGCTTGGAGGTTAAACGGAGGTGAGGGAGCAGGGAGAGGGACAAGCATATTCAAACAAATGTCACCATTACATATCTAAGATAGAGTTGATCTCATCTCAAGGAAAGATGGGCCAGCTTTCATATAGGAAGGACCTCGTTTTGTGGCAGTAAGCTTTTTGCTTCTATTAAACAATATATATTATACTTTGAGGGGTTAAGCTCCTTTCAGCCTCCTTAAAGAATTTAAATTCAACTGCTTATCAACTCTCACACCTCTCTATTAAAAGGCCATCGTTTTAATTTTCTCAGAATTTTTGTCTATTTTTAATGTTGTTGTTATCTTATCACATTTCTTAATGCTTTCTTATGTGTGCAGATGGTGAGTTATCTTAAATTAGATTGTATTAGTTATTGTCCTGTTCTATAAAAAGAAAGATTTTCAGAGCATTGTATAATAATAGCTGTATAGATTTGTGCCATGTGTTTACACTAAGGAGTTAGGCTATCATCCCTCGCCTTTCTCCCCAAATCCCCCTCATACATAATACTTCAACCCCCTTCATGTAAAAAAGAATAAAAGTCTAGGGGTTGGGGACACAAGGCAGCAAAGGAAAGTAATTTCCAAATACAACAGATCCTGTAATAATATTTCATTATGAGATTGATGAAATGCCATAGGAATTTAACTTGTTTATAGAAATTAGCCTATGGTAAAGTTGGTTTTGATATTCGTCCTTTCAACTTAGAAGTCACAGATCCTATCAAAACTGTGCTGCTTCCTTCTGAAGTCAGTTTTAAACCCCTTGGCTTCTTTTTATAAACAGGACTGTAATTCTCACAATTGTTCAAGTCTGGTTGTGGTTTCCATATTGTGTGGGATGGGAATAACATTCTTTGTTTTATGGAAGAAATTCTTACACATGTGGTAAGAAGGCTCATCATACAAAGCTGTATGTTTTGTGTCCCATCCGATCCCCTCCCCCCATACTATTTTATAACTTTTGTTCTTGAGGAGCCAGATTCTCTGTGGCTCAGAATTAGTTTTCCTTTGTTTCTAAGGACTAATCTGAATTAGATTGCCTAGTGATAACTGTGGGCTTTGAGCTCTATTAATTTAAACCAATCACTTTCCCGACTATGATGGATTTCAAATTACAAGTCTTTACATCTGCTTCAGTGAACTCTTAACACTCAAGGCAAATTTCATCCTCCTTTTACTAAATGTTTGCTGTCTTCATTGGATGAAGCTTGAACTTTGTTCCTATCTCCAGTATATTAACAGCATCTGAAACTGTCCTCTGTCTTCCTTTCCTTTCCTCCAGCACCTTTACCTTACTTACCTTTTGTATCTCAAACCAATTAAATGTAGCATGTACTTCTCTTATGTGCTAGTAGTATAAGGTAGAGTTAAAGTAGATCCTCTTCACAAAGCATTTTCTACAAGGTTTATTTGGATGGGGGAATGACTGCCTTTTCAAAAGTAGACATTTCCCCATGTGTTTGTATCAGATTTGCTTTGTTCTATGTACCTACACTTAGTTAATGTGTGAACATTTCTAAGTACAAATATGAAGATTACAACCTTGATTTCCATCATTGTTAAGCATAGCTATTCTTTAGACTCATTTTTACTTGGGATTTAGGAATGTATAGTATTCTATGCTATCTGTTTAAAATGTCTTTATTAGAGATAATAGTTTTTGCTTCAGATGTAGATTGTTTGCTCAGTCTAGCTGTCTTCTGTAGTTGCTGCTATATCAGTTTGACTTCTGTAGTTGATAATTGAATAGTCTTATGATAAAACCATTTTGTTTATAAGTTATAGATCTTGTTACATTTATAGAGCTAGTCTAGCTAGATGTTAATTTATCCTGAACTTTGCTTTCTTAGTGATTTCATAATTCTTAATTTTTGTTTTTAGCTGGGAAAACTCTTCAGATATTTAACATTGAAATGAAAAGTAAAATGAAGGCCCATACTATGACTGATGATGTCACCTTCTGGAAATGGATCTCTTTGAATACGGTTGCTCTCGTTACGGATAATGCAGTTTACCATTGGAGTATGGAGGGAGAGTCTCAGCCAGTGAAAATGTTTGATCGCCATTCTAGCCTTGCAGGTTGCCAGATTATCAATTATCGTACAGATGCAAAGCAAAAGTGGTTACTTCTGACTGGCATATCTGCACAGGTAATGTTTTATAGTTTTCAATAAAGGAAAGATCTAGAGTATTAATATGCCCAGAATGTACTTTATTTTGAAATTAGATCTGTGCTCAGACATGTTGAATATGAGTTATGTTTAAAGACATTTTTCTTTTGCTTTGTTTAAGAACTAAAGGCTGCTGGCTTAATGCCTTTATATTGACATATAATTTCAGAGTATATATATTCTTACCAAGTGTTTTTAAGTCTTACTTGCAGATTGAATGGATATTGAGTTCCTGTATGAATGATTTGGAATTTATTGCTATTTACTGCTGAATTGAGTACTCCTGTCCATACATATTTTGTATTGATAATGTAAAGAGATGGTTGTATATGAAGCACATTTTAAACATGTAAATTTTAATAAGATGGTGTTTGGAGCTAAATTTTAAATTAAGAGGTATCAGATCTACATTGAGAGACTAAATAACAGAATTATAAATCCTGCTAAAGGTGATTATGCAATGCTAAGTATTTAACTGGATTAATTTGGTTATTGGGTCATTGGCTCCAAACTTTATGTATTTATTTTGGATCTTTTATAGCAAAATCGTGTGGTGGGAGCTATGCAGTTATATTCTGTAGATAGAAAAGTGTCTCAGCCCATTGAAGGACACGCGGCTAGCTTTGCACAGTTTAAGATGGAAGGAAATGCAGAAGAATCAACATTATTTTGTTTTGCTGTTCGGGGTCAAGCTGGAGGGAAGGTAAAGTTTGACTTTGGAAATTATTTTAGTGGGAATTTGTCTTTTGCTACTAATAAGATCATCTAATTTCAAAATAGTTTTCTCTTTTCCTTGTTAATTTGTTTTTAGCATTCAGATTTGTGGAAACTTTGTTTAAATTACACTTCTAGTGATACTTGTTTAACATGAATAATATTCCCTTTTTTTAATTTTTAATTTTTATTGTTTGAGAAAAGGTGAGAGAAAGAGAGAACAGGGGAGGTCCCAGAGCCGTCTCCATAGTCATACATCATTCATTGTGACATGGTTTCATTCCACACATATGGATGTGAGGCTTCGTGGAGTGAGAACCAAACCTGGCTCTACAATGAAATTACCTGGACAAATTGAAGTATTATACTTTGTGTATTATCGTTCTTAGTTGCAGACAGTAGAAACAAGGTCTGATTGATTACAGTTTAGAAAATTTATTGGAAGGATAATGATAGTTTACAATAGCTAGGAATGTTTAGAACCAAGCTTGGAAGATGAATGAGGGAGAATGGGCAGTAGCCAGGGCCTATTCGAAAGCTGTGCCACAGAACCCTGAGAACTCTGTTGCTGCTATGACTGCATTGCTGGATGACACAGCTCTGTTGCCCTTGGAAACTCAATTTGACTGCTGTTCTCACTGCCAAAGTAGAATCTCTAAAGTCTTAATCTTTGTCCATGGTAACTAGTTAAAAAAAGTAAGACAGCAATTGCTTAAAATATGATAATCAGTACCCCCTCAGCAGGAAGGGCTAAATATGCACAGAGTTAAAATTCTGCCTAAAATTTCAGAATAAGAATTCATAAACCAAGGAATGATTCTACCAACCTCTCAGTATGACGAGAGAAAACACTGATAATTTACATCTGAATTGGTATAATATAGACAAAAAGACACATCATAGGTTATAGAAATTAAATATCCTTAAGAATAAGGCTGAGACATTTTTTGAAAAGTCCTACTGGAAAAAAATACTTCAGTATCATTTTTATAGTATCTGATAGGTTTTTGAACCTATTTGTTTGATTGTGCTATTGTTTTTGTAGTATGTCATGGCTTTTGAAAGAATATACTGGTAATTTTTTTCAATAGGGATAGTCATTCTAACTAATTAAGGATAAGAACCTGTAACTTTTATATGATACATATCTTGGAAACTGAATTATCTTTTGTTTGGGGCCATTCCTGACATGACTAAGTAAAATATATACTACTCTTTCATTGACATTATTTACTTTCTCTTGCCTGGCTGATTTACACCATCAGACCTGTTCTCATCCCGTTTATGAGGCCTATGTGATTAGAGTGACAACTCAGCTTAGGGCTGTCTGGAAAGCATTCAGCCATATAATATGAAAAATACAGGCATTTATGGCTGAATTTTCTCTAGACAGCCCCTCGTACTTTCCACCTGTGTTAGAGTAGATGTACAGGCAGAAAAGAATTGAATAATTCAAGTTAGATTTCTATTTGGAAATGCTAAGTTATAACTGAAAAATATGAGAAAGTACCTTTGTGGGTAATGTAGTATCTATCATTCTATGCCCTTAATTTAAGGTAGGTTGTGATGTGATTGTTTCTTTCAGCTACAATACACATTTGTGGGAAGCTGCAAAGATAGTAGAGAGATCCCCTGTGTCCTTTACCTAGTTTACCTCAGTGGTTACATCTTACATAGCTATATGTATATAGTATAGTTAAAAATAAATTAACATTGGTACAATAGTATAATTTTATGTCATTTTATCATGAGTAAATTCAAGATACATACTACTCCATTACCACAAGGATTTCCCTCATTCTACTCCTTTATAACTACTCTCCTCTACTATATCTAACCTCTGACAACCACTAAATTACTTTCTGTTTCTATTGTCACTTCGAGGATGTGTACACAGAAGCCTATGGTCCAGCAGTGTCCAACCTTTTGGCTCCCCTGGACCACATTGGAAGAAGAATTGTCTTGGGCACTGGCACTAATGATAGCTGATGAGCTAAAAAAAAAGTGGGGAGGGGTGGCGGGGCAAAAACTCAATGTTTTAAGAATATGAATTTTTGTTGGGCTGCATGTGGCCTATGGGCCACGGTTTGGAAAAGCTTGCTATTATAGTATGTGACCTTTTGAGAGTGGCTTTCTCCCCCCACTTAGTGTAATGTCCATGAGAGTTCTTTTTATTACTGCGAAGTAGTCCATGGTATGGTTGTGCTGTAGTATAATATTCACCTATTAGGAGCTTTTGGTTGTTTCCAGTTTGGGGCTACAAATAAAGGTGCTGTGATTAAGTGCTAAAAGATCCAGGTTTATGTAAGTTTTATTTATTTTTTTAACAGTTACATATCATTGAAGTTGGTACACCACCTACAGGGAACCAGCCCTTTCCAAAGAAGGCAGTGGATGTTTTTTTTCCTCCAGAAGCACAGAATGACTTTCCTGTTGCAATGCAGGTATATTAAGCAAAACAAAGAGACTTTTGAAATCTCTTAACAAAATTAATTAAAAAATTGTTATTACTCATACCGTAGTCAGTATGATTTATAGAGAAGTTTATTAGTGAAACTTTATTTTTAATATATAAATTGGGTTATTGTGAGTCAACAAAATTATGTTTCTTTTTATAAATTTTACTCATATTCTTATGTTTTACATAAGAGATTGGGATATTTAAATGTCCTATAAAAATGAGGAAACCATAAATATTAGCTTTTAATTTTTCATATGAGCCTCTTGTCAAGTTTCTAGAATTTCACCATCTCTAAAATGGAATTGGATTAAATTTTCTGCTTGTAGATTCATTGTTTTAATGAAGTGTTGATTTTCTTTATGCAGATCAGTGAAAAGCATGATGTAGTATTCTTGATTACTAAATATGGTTATATTCACCTCTATGACCTTGAGACTGGTACTTGCATCTACATGAATAGAATCAGTGGGGAAACAATCTTTGTTACTGCACCTCATGAAGCCACAGCTGGAATAATTGGAGTAAACAGAAAAGGACAAGTAAGGAAACCTTGAAACTTAAGCAATAAAATAAAATAACACTTACTACTATTAGCTTTTTTTTTTAAGTAAATGGTAACTTTGGATGTCAGAAAATAGTATATACCGGTACCTAAAAATATAGAAGCATGTGATAACAGTTTTTCAGAGAGAAACTAGCATATAGCTATCTAGGATTGTGTTTATGTGTCTTTATTGTCATTAAAAGTGCCTTCATGCAAAGAAACTATTAGGGTTACATTTGATAGACTGTATACTTCTTATAGAGGCATTCTTCCACTGACCTCTAAGAAATGATATACTACAAGGAAAAGGAAACCTTGTATTTCTTTTCCTAATTCTTTATTACTAAATACTGGAAGGTGATATGGTACACTAGCTATTGTGGAGTAGCTAGCAAGTTATCTAGATGAGGAAATTATTAGCTGTTAAATTTGTTAATGGCCGAAAAACCTCTTCACATCATTAACAGGCATTTCTCTCTTGGTACTTTTTTTTTTTTTTTTAAATTCAGAATTAATGTTACAGTTTACTGCTCAGGGATCTATCTCTTGGTATTTTAATGTAATTAAAAATATTTTACCTGAAGGTATCGTTCTATTTTGAACAGTGGTTAAAACTTCAAAAACATTACTGTCTTTGGTTTTACCTTTTAGTAGTTTTTCTCCAAATTAGTATTTTTCCCAGGTAGTAAGCAAAGGAAGTAGTAGGTCTTTTTCTTTGTTCTGTTTATTTCCAGGAAATGGGATGTATATGAAGATGCAAATACTCTGGAGACAGGGAGTCTTTTTCCTACCTGTCCATCCCCTATCTCAATTCCACACCTGGTGTGGTGCTTCCACTTTATGCCCCTATAACTTGAGTAGCTCTTCTTATTTCACTTACCACAGTGAATTACAGTTACTTGATGAACTTTTTCAGTCACTGTTCTTCATTAGCAAAGGGGCTTCTCTTTGTTCAGGTGTATTTCTATACCAGTCTGTGTCTGGCACAAAAGCAACTTTAAAAATTTAGTAGCTTTCATTTATTCAGTTGCTTGTGGCTCTTGGAAAAATCAAGAATGAATTGGCCTTTTGGTAAACTAGGTCAGTGATAATTTAATAATCATGGAGTTGATAAGCCAGAGAGACGTTTTTACGTCTGCTTTGCTGAAATTTTAAATACGCTTAAACTGATAGGTATTGAATAATTTTACCAATGTATTTGATATTCATAACTGATTCTGTGAACTTAATATTTATTTTTTATGGCAACAAGAAAGCAGCCATCACAATTTTAATACCTTTGTGACTTAGTAATAATTGTCTCTATACAGATTTGGAATCATTGATCTCCAAACGAACACATGCAGCTATTCATTAATCTTTAAATTGCAGGTTCTATCAGTATGTGTGGAAGAAGAAAATATTATTCCTTACATCACAAATGTCCTACAAAATCCTGATTTGGCTCTGAGAATGGCTGTACGTAACAACTTAGCTGGTGCTGAAGAACTCTTTGCCCGGAAATTTAATGCTCTCTTTGCCCAGGGAAATTATTCAGAAGCAGCAAAGGTGGCGGCTAATGCACCAAAGGTAAATATTTATGAAAAGCAGCCATGCTTGGATTAATGTTAATATATTATATTTCTGTTATTTTTAGAAATAGAACCAGCTCTCCACAGAAAAGCTAATCTTTAGGTTACATTTTCCCCTAGTATAATAGAATATGAGTTACTTATCAGTGCCTCTAGTTTTTGTTACTTTTCTGTGTTCTAGATTACTTAGCTTTTTAAAACTCAGAATGTTAGCAGGATATGTAGATCTAGCAAGCAATGATTTATATAGATATAATAATGTTTCGTTACTTGGTTGTAATACTGTTTGACCTCATCAATGATAGCTGCCTTTTTTTTTTTCCTACAAAAAGCTTTGTTTCCTTTTGGTTCACAGCTAGAGAGAAGACTCCAGGATGGTTAAAATAGCTGCCTGAGTAGCTGCTAGGAGAGGCTCAGGCAGAAACCCTGACAGCAGGGGGATGCTAGCCGATCCCCAAAGGCTACTGGGTTTCAGAGGTTCCTTATTGTGCTTGAGGATGAACCTTTCAAAGAGATACTCATCCTACTCCCTCAGCCCAGCCAGGGGGCCCAGTCAACCTTTCGATGGTTAGTCAGCTGGTCACCCATCTTGAGTTTTACTTTCTAGGTGAAACTTATATTAGGACGTGGCTTTCTAGGAAGTCACAGAAATGGGAGTCTGTGTAGGCAGAACCCAAGGCATGCAGATTCAATAGAACCTGGTTCAGGTTCTCCAGGACCATGACAGCCTCTGTGATGTCCATGGTTTTACCCCACTCATCCTGGGATAGCTTTTGTGAATCCTGGAAGAGGGCGTGTCCATTGTGTTGGCTTTACATCATCAAGAGATTCTTGGTACCCTCCATTTCTCCTCAGCCAGTTCTTGGGAAAAGTGGCCCATGTCTTTCAGAGCCACATCTTTGCAGTCAAAATGGAAGCCCAAGAGGTAAGTGTAGGAGACCTGTAGATGGAGGATAACCACTTGTACCTCTGTGGAACAGTTATGACAAGTCTTGGAGTTCATGGTTGATTGGCAGTAAGGAACTAAGCCCCCCCCCCAAAATAAATAAATAAAAAGAGGTGTCAGCTGGTCCTGTAGGCAGAGGATGGCTGAGAAAATAGTTCCAGAAATTGCAACTCCAGAAAAGAATTTGAGGGTGGTCAGAGGCTGGAAGGAGTGTCCATGGGTCTGTTCCATCCAAACACTGTTGAAGCAAGAGACAGATTTGTGAGACTACAGGACATACTTCCTGCTTGTACTAATCTAATTTCCAAACATTGAAGATTAAACAGATCATGTTCAATTTTTGGTAGGAAGAGTTGTCAGAAAATGAACTGAGTTTGTTTTCATCACCTTTGCGTTATGTTGGACTAAATTAACACCTTACGTCCTGACCAGTATTATGAAATTTTCACTTAATCCGACCCTGGAATAATAGCTAGCTATAACAACTTTATGCTTATTCTTTTACATATTGGCATTGTAATTAGATTGGCATATTTCTGATTCTGAATAATCTCATCAGATTGAAGCAGAGATATGACAGATGTTGACTGAGTCTTTACTATAATATACATGCACACTTTTTAAAGGTTTATTTTATTGTTTGAGAGAGCAGTCTCCATAGTTGTACATTGTTAGTTGTGACATAGTTTATTCTACACAGGTAGATGTGGGGGCACGTGGGGTGGGAACCAAACTGGGGACCTCCCGCATGGGAGGCAAGAACCTTCACCAACAGGCTCGGTGGTTACCAGTTGTGCTGCAGTTCAGCATATGGGTTTGCATGGACTGGTGCCAGGATTCAGTCCTCAGACCTCAAGGTTGCAAAACAAATGCTCAACATGTTGAACTGTCCTGGTATCCCCTACTATTCAATATATTGAAGATTTGAAATTTGCTCTTAGTGGATGGAATCAGTGCTTTTAAGATTGACTTGAGATACTGTTGGAATTATTAGTGTGATGTTGGATCACATTAAAAAGGAGTCTGTTTTATTTCTTTTTCTTTTTCTTTTTTTATATATATTTTGTTAAATTTAATGGGGTGACTCATTTCTTTTTCTTAAAGGGGATACTTCGTACCCCAGACACCATCCGTCGGTTCCAGAGTGTCCCAGCCCAGCCAGGTCAAACTTCTCCTCTGCTTCAGTATTTTGGAATCCTTTTGGATCAAGGCCAGCTAAACAAATATGAATCCTTAGAACTGTGTAGGCCTGTACTTCAGCAAGGGCGGAAACAGCTTTTGGAGAAATGGTTAAAAGAAGATAAGGTACATTAACTTTCTGATTTTGCCTTGATTGCATTAAGTAGCATGTTAGCAAGTTATAAACATCTAGGCTGCACCAGAACATCTCCATCCATTATTTACTACTTGTAGGAATAGAATAAGAGTAGACATTGCATGTGATCCATAAACTTGCTTCCTTTTAAAATTTATTTTGATAACATACTGAGGTAGGATATCTTTTGTTCATCATAGTTTTTAAAATGGAATCTAGGATTCTTGCTAGGAAGAATTCTTACTAACCTGAAAGCAAATTGCTGCTATTTTGCTATAGTAAAAGCTTAGTGTGAGATACTTACTTCATTATGCACTCACATGTTACTTAAAGTGTAACATCATAGATATGTTAAGACAGCCAGGGCTGTCTAATTAGCAATGATACCAGTTTCGTAAGTGATTTCACAGTGTGTTAATTGTCATTGCATGGGAAATAATTTAACTCAGTTTCTTGAAATTTATTTAAATATGAATCTTTAAAAAGTTGTTAACCATCTTTCTTTTACTGTAGGATTTCTCAATGCCTTTTATGATCACCCAGTACTTACCTGCTTTCTTTTTACATAGAGCATCTAATGGTACTATGTTTTTTATTTCTTTTTTTAAAGAATTAATTTTATTGTTTTTGATAGAGAGAGAAAAAAGGGGGAGGGCCCAGAGCAGTCTCCATAGTTGTACATCATCAGCTTTCAACATAGTTTCATTGCACACAGGTGGGCAGGGCAGGGGGGTTGCTCAGGGCAGGAATTGGGCCAGGGGCCTCCCTCATGGGAGGGTTGCCCCCGCAAGCGAGGGGCTGAACCAGGGGCCTCCCACATGGAAGGCTTGTTCCAGTAAAAACTGAACTGGGGGCCACACCCAAGTTCAGTATATGGGTCTGCACGGGCAAGTGTTTGATCCTTGGACGCCGGTGCTGCAAAGCGAGCACTTAACCCGCTGAGCCATCTGGGCATCCCTGGTACTATGTTTTTTTAGAGCACATTACAGAAAAGTATTTATTTGTAAGGCAACAAGTTTGAACAGTCCATCAGTGTTACTACTACTACTTTCATACCATCATAAGAAACCTCCATAAAGTGAGATGGCATAAGGCATGGCAATTCAATATTTCTCCAAATATTTGAATTGCTATCTCTTATGCAGTTGTAAAGAACTGAGGTTGTACTGACTTAATGTTACACCATTGAGCTTTAGTGTCTATTGGCAATATTTTTACATTACCAATTCTAAGTCCTTGTTTCTTGATCCAGCTTCTAGCACTCTTATAGGATACTGGAAAATGGTACCTCAGAGTTGGGATGCTTTGATAGGGGTCTTTGCTGAAGAATAGTTGCTAGCCCATTGCACGTATTTGAGATCAGTCCTGATTGCTTAAGATAAAGGAGAATGGGAACAGCCAAGGTAACTGAGTTGTCCTATATAACAGTTTGAAATCTTTTTGGATATCATTACCTTTTTATTGTGAATCGTCATATGGGATCCATTTGTAGTAAAAGGAATACTGGTCAACTCTTCATTAATTAGCATGTTCATTTAAGAAATACATACTCTAGTAGAATGTCTCAGTACTGAATGTCAAAGATAAAGGCTATTCTCTGATAAAACCTTTAGAAGTAGAAAAATCAACTCTAGTATGTAAAGTAAAATTCTTAGGGAAGCTGCTTTCCAGATTGGGCAGCTTTACTAAGGCAGATTGAATAGTACAGAGAAGGGAATCTCCTTGTATATTACTTAAATTCTAAAATTGTTATTTGTTTGACCTTGTGAATTTAGAGTGTTCTGATTTACAACCTTAAATCCAAAAGTCAAGAAGTTAATGGAGCATAGATCTTTCAGACATACAAATTATACCCTAATTTTAATAATGGTCCTTATGGTAATCTTCATCATAGAAGTAAAAAATTCTGGTTTTTAAGTATTTAAAGTAATAACAGGGTAATATCTGTAAGTGTGAAATTTTGGGCTTACTATCCTTAAGTAGGATGTGTGGAGAATTTTACTGAGACATTGCTATGAATACATGATCAAGAGTCTTTACTAATCACAACCCCTGAATATTTATAATACATTTTAGGACAATTGAGTAACTAAGTGCTTACCATATTATTTATAGAGGAAGTAGTGTCAATCACTCATTTATAAAACAACTTATGGATTATTAAACAATCTCTTTTTCCTTTGGACAGCTGGAATGTTCTGAAGAACTGGGTGACCTTGTGAAATCTGTGGATCCTACATTGGCACTTAGTGTATACCTAAGGGCTAATGTCCCAAATAAAGTCATTCAGTGCTTTGCAGAAACAGGCCAAGTTCAGAAGATCGTTTTATATGCTAAAAAAGTGAGTTCAATGAAAAAAATTCTCAACATAAATTCATTAAAACATTAAAGAGAAATTAGCCTATAGAAACTGTGTGACTTTAGTAGTGAATTTTCTTACATTTTTAGTTACTTGGAAAAGTATAAAAGCACTATTTTAGTTTTCACATGTGGTATTATTCTTATTCAGAAATGGAGACAGTTGATCTTACATAGCTTATCAGAATTTAAGATGGCAGGGGCATGTTTAGTCCATTAGAGCAAGCTTTTGAAATAA
>PVKE010005589.1:17398-58397 GCA_004027555.1 Craseonycteris thonglongyai
AAAAAAAAAAAAAAAAAAAAAAAAAAAAAAAAAAAAAAAAAAAAAAAAAAAAAAAAATGAATAAGCCAATAATAAAAATTTACTGCCGTTTGTTCATACATGTTATCATCAATGTATCTGTCTATTTGCCTAATATTAGTCAAGGTCAAATTGAGCATTTTAAGTTAAAACTAAATTTGTACTTTCATTAGTAGTTCTACATTAGTAAGATTCTACTGTAGGAAAAAAAACACCTTTAAATGATATAGAAATGAAATTTTGTGACAGGGTTTAATTTTTTATCTATTTGTAGGTTGGGTATACCCCAGATTGGATCTTTCTGCTGAGAAATGTCATGCGTATCAGTCCAGATCAGGGACAACAGTTTGCTCAAATGTTAGTTCAGGATGAAGAACCTCTTGCTGATATCACACAGGTAAAAACATTAAAATGTATTCTGTAGAAGTTGATTTAAATAGAGATTGGGGGTGATCTGAGGTTAAATAACTTGGAGTAGAATGGGTTAACCTTTCAGTTTGTAGAAATTAGAGTTTTGTCTGTCTACATAGACAAAAAGCAAGTTGCAAAAGAATACTTACAATTTTAAAATGTACAAAATGAACTCCATCTTTAGAGATGTATATATATTAAAAATATATATATGGGAAAAAAGTTGGAGTTATATAAAAAGTTGTACTGTAAGATGAATAAGTTCTAGAGCTCTAATGTATAGCATGATGACCGTACTTAATACTATATTGTATATTTGAAATTGGCTGAGAGATTAGATCTTAAGCATTCTCACCATACACAATAAATGATAACTATGTGAAGAGGTGCAAAAATAAAAAACGAAATATATATGGGTATAATAAAACACAAAGGATTGTTCCTGCCACTTGGTGAGGAGAGAAGGAAGAGGTGCATATAGGAAATGAAAGTCACTCCATATTGATGTTTTTTTATATTTTAAATAATTCATCAAAAATTTAAATCCGTTTGTATTCTGCTATCATAGTTTCTTGAACTTTTTTTTTTTTTTTTACCAGAACTGTTAATAAAAGTAACTCCAAAAGACAAAACTTTATTCTGAAATCATGAAATTATGTTGTCCAAATGTTTTTTAAATCTGGGATTTGGTCTGGCAATTTTTTTGCATGTAAAAAAAGAGATAATGTTTAATTTCCTTTCATTTACATATTATCAACAGTATCATAAAGCAATTTTTAAACATCTTAAAACAATATCCTTTAAATCTTTTTTTGCAGATTGTGGATGTCTTTATGGAATACAATCTTATTCAGCAATGTACTGCATTCTTGCTTGATGCCCTGAAGAATAATCGCCCATCTGAAGGTCCATTACAGACGAGGTTGCTTGAGATGAACCTTATGCATGCACCTCAGGTACCTGTTTTCATGTTTGAGTCATGTTTCCAACACTCCTCAGAGCTTCTTAGATTAAGTTATTTGAAGCTGCTGAGATGCCTATTCATTTAAGAAAATGTAGCTAACATTCCTTTGTTGTTTCTTTCCTTTCTCATTTTACTACTGAGTCTTAATGTGTATTCTAAATGTAGAAATACTGATATAGATGGATTCATAAAATGAACTTAACTCATCCTGTTTGTGGTTTTATAGGTTGCAGATGCTATTCTAGGGAATCAGATGTTCACACATTATGACCGGGCTCATATTGCTCAGCTGTGTGAAAAGGCTGGCCTCCTGCAACGTGCATTAGAACACTTCACTGATTTATATGATATAAAGCGTGCGGTTGTTCACACCCATCTTCTTAACCCTGAGGTATTTCAGTTTTTTACCTAGGAGATGGTGTTATGATTAATTGGTTTTATGATTAATTGGTATATTGAAAATGTGTGGTACTGAATGATTGTAATTTCATACACCATTAGGTTCAGTGTTATTTATTTATTTGCTTATTTATTTATTTTGTCCTCTAGTGGTTAGTGAATTACTTTGGGTCCTTATCAGTAGAAGACTCCCTAGAATGCCTCAGGGCCATGCTGTCTGCCAACATTCGTCAGAATCTGCAGATCTGTGTTCAAGTGGCTTCTAAGTATCACGAACAACTGTCAACTCAGTCTCTGATTGAACTTTTTGAATCTTTCAAGAGTTTTGAAGGTAATTAGGAGT
This sequence comes from Craseonycteris thonglongyai, assembly GCA_004027555.1. NCBI lineage: Eukaryota > Metazoa > Chordata > Mammalia > Chiroptera > Craseonycteridae > Craseonycteris > Craseonycteris thonglongyai. Next base: position 19,534 of record PVKE010005589.1, read on the forward strand.
TTCTGAGTTTTTAATTAAGGTAGTGAAGGGGGTGATATGATGATCTCAATCTATGGGACATTCTGTCTTCCTGCACGTTTAATTTTATGGGACAGTTTAAGATTTATTATGCAATAAAAGTTGTCATGCATCTTTTATGTCAGGTTCTAGGGATGTGCAGTAAACAAGACTTGGATACTTATAGGTGAAGGAGAATTTTAAGATACAAATATATGTAGTAGGTGTCTCATATTTATGTAAGATGAGAAAATACAAGTGATCTGGTATAATGTCATGCTTATGTCATCTGATTCTTACAATGGCAAATGTTTCTAACTAAGGACATTTTTGTGATTTGTCACTATACAACAGGTTTTCTCAACCTTAGCACCACAGACATTTTGGGGTGGGTATTTTGGGGAGGTTGTGCCTGCAGGATATTTAATAACATCCTTTGCTTATACCCAGTAAATACAGGTGGTATCAGCACAACCAGTGTGACCACCAAAAGTGTCTCTAGACATTGCCAATGTCTCCTGGGACAAAAATCACCCCCCTGTTGAGAATCACTGCTATACTAATTACTAATATAATCACTGTTGGTTGGCTTTTAGGTTCATTAGCTAAATTTAGCTTTAGGTTTGATTAGTACACCCCTAACACCAGTTTAGTTTCTCCTTTGAGTATCAGTACTGTTTCCTTTTTTTTTTTTTTTAATACTAGGTTCTTAAAGTGATTTCTTTCTGTTTTTATGAAGCTCTCAGTTCTTATGCTTCAATTGTAATTTCTTTTGCATTTAATTTTCCAATTATGATACGTATGTGAAGCAGGACTAAATTAACTGTTTTCACTTAATTATCTTTTTCTTCGCTTTCTGTACAAATAGCTCTAGACAGAAGGATTAAGATTTCTACTAGTTTTCTTAATTTTCTGTTTCTGTATATTAACTGTGCACTACATTTATAATATTCACTAAAGTAGCCACTAGCCACATGTAGTTATAGAAATTTAAAATAATTAAAATTGAATACAATTAAAAATTTAGTTCTTCTGTCACATTAGCCATAGTTCAAATGCTTGATAATCACATGTGATTAGTGGCTATTTTATTGTACAGTACAAATACAGAAAATTTTCATTATTGCAAAAAGTTCTGTTTAACCACACTGCGTTAATTCTTTCCAAACTACTTTGTATGTTTCCTGTTAACTGCATATGGAAAAACACCTGGCTATAAGCAACCTTATTTAAAATTTCTCCCATGAAATATGGTGTGATAATTAGCTTTGGTATTAAGATTAAGTAGCTGCCTCCTATTTCTCAACTACTAAAAAACACTGGATTTTCTGTTTGTTTTTTTTTAATGTTCGATTTATTTATTTATTTATTTTGACAGAGGAGAGAGAGAGACAGAGAGACAGAGACAGAGAGAGAACTGAACTAGGGGAGCTCCCAGTTCAGCACATGGTTCCGCACGGGCTGGGGCCGGGATTCGATCCTCGGTCCCTGGCGCTGCAAAGTGAGCGCCTAACCCACTGAGCCATCCCGGCTTCCCCTGGATTTTCTGTTTTATAGGGATTAAAATGCAAATCCATGTTATTTAACTGATTACTGGACTAATTAGTATTCTTTTTTTTTTAATAAATATATTTATTTATTTATTTATTTTTGACACAGAGAGAGAGAGAGAGAGATAGAGAGAGAGATACAGAGACAGAGAGAGAACCGAACTGGGGGAGCTCCCAGCTCAGCACATGGTTCCGGGCTGGGCCGGCCCGGGCGGGGAAATCCCTGTCCCTGGCGCCGTAAAGTGAGCTCTCAACCCACTGAGCCATCCCGACTTCCCCCTAATTAGTATTCTTATTGAGCTTTTTCAGCAATTAGTATTGGGAGTATTCAGTATTTTTTAATTTAAATTTGAAGTAATTGACAACAGTGTTTTTTAATTGCTTAAATATTGTTCAGTTCTGTCACTTACAAAAGTACACCCATTCTTTGTTTCTTTCAGGTCTCTTTTATTTTCTGGGATCTATTGTTAACTTCAGTCAGGACCCAGATGTGCACTTTAAATATATTCAGGCAGCTTGCAAAACTGGGCAGATTAAAGAAGTAGAAAGAATTTGCAGAGAAAGCAACTGCTATGATCCTGAGCGAGTCAAGAATTTTCTCAAGGTAAGTGATTTTGAGTGATATATTTCTGGTTGGGTTGAATGAAGATCAGCAGTTCTACAAGGGTTTGGTTGGTTTAAAAAAGATTTTTTCCCCCTAAATAAGAAATTCTTAGCATTCTCAAATTGTCTGCTGCATTATTTCTTCCAAATTTAATACTCTGGTTTCCTTTGAAATAGGGAAGGAAATTGGTAAGTACTACTTAGGAATGACCATCTGTTTAAAAGAAGAAAAAAATAGCACTGTCTCAAAGGATTTCCTCTTTTGCTTTAATTTTGGAAGAAATTTTTGAAAAGTGGTTTTAAATTTTGTGTCCTTTTAGAATGTTATTTAGGCGCCTTTTAAATATTAAGTTCAGCTTGCCCTCAGTGTTATTTTAAGGACCCTCTATTGTATGCAGAGAGTTCTGTTGTCTAAAGAACAGGTTTGTCTCTATCATCAAATTAACATGACTCTAGAAACTAAGTATTAATCATGTATAATTCATAAATTGTGAGTAAGTTCAAATTTAAAAAATTCTTAGCTTTTTGATACATGAATTTAGTTACAGAGAAGTAACAATTGCCTGTGTTGGAGTAAAGAGTAATGGTTTAAAGATTCTTACCTCTTTAAAACATACCTAAGGGTGGTTAATTTTGTTTAATGTTTACCGGTAACTTAACGTTAGTTTTATTCTCATACATACTAGTTACTTTGTGAGGAAAAAAACTTTAAAATTGGCAATTGTCTATAAAAAGCAGGAAAGTTATAGAGCATTCAGTTTACTCCCAAATATATATTTTACATTTATATTATATATGAAATGATTCTGGAAACTGAATGTAAAGTTCTTAAGCATTTTTTTCTTTTCTAGAAGAATTTTAGGTTAAAATTAAAACCAAAATGCCGTATTTTCCGGCGTATAAGACGACCCCCTAATTTTACAGTTAAAACATAGGTTTAGGCCTATATTCGCTGTATAAGACTACAGCCTCGGAAGTGGGGGTTAGTCTTATACAGCGAATATAGGCCTAAACCTATGTTTTAACTGTAAAATTAGGGGGTCGTCTTATATGCCCGGTCGTCTTATACGCCGGAAAATATGGTGTTTATTGTACAATTCACCAGAAAAAAGTAGACTTTTACTATTGCTTCACTGTAATCATTTTTAGATAATGTATGGTTGTATTAGCTGATTGTTCTTCTGAAGAACTTAATACCTGGGCTCTAGATTAAATAGTTAAATCCTTAGTTTCAGTGTTAGGAGACAAAGAGTTGAAGTTGCCCAGTATTTTGGATTAAAAGATAACTTTCCCCAAAAGCATAGCTTTATAATTTCTTGGTCATTATAAATAATATTTTGAGAGGCCTGGCCAATATAGTGTCTTTGAACCTAAGACTTTCTGGTGACAAAAAAATTCTCCAAATAAGAAAAGATTGATGCTTTATGCTTGACTAGTGTACCCTAATACCAATTCAGTTTCTCCTTTGAGTATCAGTACTGTTTCCTTTTTTCTTTAAATACTGGGTTCTTAAAGCGATTTCTTTTTGTTTTTATTAAGCCCTCAGCTCTTATGCCTCAGTTGTAATTTCTTTTGCAATGGGTTTTAATTTTTCAATTATGATACAACTGTAAAGCAGGACGATATTAACTGTTTTCACTTTATTTTGATCTTGAGCTTCAAAAAAAAAATCCTCTGGATATTAGCATGCTGCAGCCATAGATTGCTTAGCTCATAAGCTCTAATTAGATGAGGATTTCTGCTCTACACTTGTGAATTGGGCACAAACTTTATAGAGTTAGGGGGATGTATATGGATTGGGAGCTCTTGAACCAGTCGAGCTTAGTTCAAATTCCATTTCTTTCTATTATTAGCTATTATTTGTTCATTCAGTATAAGTCTATCTGTTAACTCAAGCAGTTCAACTAAATTTGTTCTTCAGCCTCTTATTTCTATAGCTACAGACTGTTTCTCAAGTACCTTCCTTGTATGCTATAGGTGTTCAAGTGATAACTGTCATTAATTAGCTGTGTTGGTGACCTTGGAAATAAGGTAGAGTTAGCTTTCATGTGAGTGAATTCTTTTTATTGGGCAAGTTTTATTTCTTTTTGATTTTAAGTTACTACTGACTCCTTGAAAGGAGTCTTGAAATAATCTGAGATGAAGCTCAATACTGAGAAGCTACTTATTGTATCCAGCCTTTCACCCCATTAGTGAGAACGAACGTACTAGATCATTTACTCACTTTCCTTATTGACCTGTAATGTGGTAGCTACAGTGCTATATGTCATCATTACTATTATTAAACTTCATTTTGGAGTTACTGTGATTATTGACTAGTGTTTTATATAAACTCTATGATAAAAATAATTCTCTGCCTCCGATCTTGAACGTTCAAATGCCAATTACATGCTAGCCACTGGGAATACAGATTGGTAGACTATATGACTTCTCCTTTAAAGTAACCTGTGAGTAGGATGAAATGATGTCATTAGCATCATTTGGCTCATGCCCTAACCTTGCAGAACTATAACTCTGTACAAAGCATGGGACTGACTGTTCTTCAGACTCACGATCTGCTTCTAGCTACCTTTAGTTTTATTATCTATCGTTTTTCCTTTCCTGGTTTTACTTCAGTTATACTGGCCTGCTTTCTCTTCCTGAGAATTCCCCAAATTCTCTCCTGTCCCAGGGCCATTGCTTGTGCCCTTTTCCATTTTCCTCTCAGAACTTCATGACCTGTTTCCTTACCTTCTTTCAGATTTCTGATCAAATGTCATGAGAAAGGATGTTTCAGATTATGCTGTTTAAAATAAAACCTATCCTGGAGGATGCCGGGATAGCTCTCAGGTTGAGCACTTGCCTCTTAATTATGAGGTCCAGGGTTTGATTCCTGGCCCCTGCCCATGCAACCCCATATGCTGAACTATGGTGCAACTGGTAACTACTAGGATGGTTTGATGGTGAAGGTTCCCACCTCCACTGCGGGAGGCTCCTGGTATAGTCCCTGCCCTGCACAGCCCCACATCTACCTGTGTGGAATGGAACCATGTCATAACTAATGTACAACTGTGGAGTCAGTTCTGGGCCCTCCCTCTTCTCTCTCTCTCTCAAATAATGAATGATAAATAATCATTAATCAGGTACTAAATTAATAGATAATAAAAGCCTGTCCTTATTCCATTCTTACCCTCCCTCATATCCTGCCATTTTTTGTAATTACATTTAACACTGTGAGACATTATCTCTTCCTACTATAATGTACGCAAAGTAAGAATGCTTACTGTGTTCCCTGCTGTATCTCCCATTACATAAGAACAGTGTCTGGTATGTAGGTACTCAATAAATACTTGTTAAAATAATAACTGCATGTTTATGAATACCTGAATATGTCTGTTTAATTCAATTATGGTCTTAAAATCTTTAACCATAATAGCTAGAGGGTAAACTTTTAGTAAACAATTAAAAATATTAATAACATTACTTAACATATGTTCAGTCATATTCAAATTTAGGCAGTAAAAACGTATCCAAGCTTTTTTTTTACTTTTCTAATCTTAATTTTTCTTTGGTAATACAAAAGTATTACCAAAGTTGTTGTCTTTGCCTGCAGAAATCGTAAACACTGTGCATGAGAATAGAATACCTAAACATTCTTTATAGAAATGATTGTGGCAGCTGTTTAGTACAGTCTCCATGCTGCTAAATAATCCTTGCGTTAGACTTTCCTTAATGTGAAAAATGTTCAACTAGACTTCCCACTTCAGATTTACATCCCTTTTGATTTTTCTATTCATGACTTCTCATGACTCTCAGATTTCCTTTGGTGTTCTCTGAACACCTCATATACTTATCTTTGAATTATTTATAATTGGGTGGCTGACAGGCACTAGATTAGGTACCATTTTATTCTAACCTTGCAAATAATGTTCTTGGTAGCTGTCATTGGGGCAAGTCCTATCCTACTTAGTTCTACTTCCTTAGTAGACTATCATAGAGGAATCATTTATTGAGGAATGTTTCACTGTGTTTAAATGAATTCCTAACGGAAACTTTGTTTTTGTGCTGTACCTAATGTCTGTGGAATGTAACAGGACATGTATCAGGTAAATGCCCAGTACAGGTCTTAACCTCCTATCTATAACATTTGTCAATTTATAAAGTAGGATTGTAGCTTGGTATTTGTAATAGTAAAAGTAATTGACAATTTAAAGTTGTCTTTAAGTGTTTTCCTTTTCTTAACCTTTTTGTTATTATAGCAACATGTGGTGTATTTCATACTGTTCCTTGTAGACTTTATTATAATAGAATGTTAGAGGTTGGCCATATAGATTGGACTTGGGGAGGGATAAAAAATAAATCACTAGTTTGAAAAATGTGAGCCATTTATGCCATCATTTTGATAATGTGATTATTGATTTTAAATCAACTCAATTCAATTGAAGTATTACTGTTTATGTATGTAATGATTTTGTATCCAAAATGCCACTCTGGCTCACAAATCTTAATTTGCTACTGTCTTTGGTAAAGAAACAGTATGTGTGGGAAGAACCCGGTATTTTGCTATGAATCTGAGCACTGATTAGTAACAATTTACCAAAACTAGGATGGGTACTTTGTGATATTTCTTTTCTTAAGAGCCAGGTTTATGTGAGCCTCTCCCACCAGTATAAAACAGATTCTCATATTTTACATAGTTGATCCCTCACAAAAGGAGGAAATTAAGGTTTTTTGTTCTTTTTTTAGGAAGCGAAGCTAACAGATCAGTTACCACTCATCATTGTGTGTGATCGATTTGACTTTGTCCATGATTTGGTGCTCTACTTATATAGAAATAATCTTCAAAAGTATATAGAGATATATGTACAGAAGGTAAGTAATATTTATATAACTTAAAAGTTAAATCTTACTGTAAATTTTCTCACACTGGAAATCTTCATTCTTTTGAAACGCTGCCCAATATAGTGGTCTGCTGTAGTGACTTTCAACATTTTTTTTCACCAGAATCCTTTCTTTGATTAAAATTTTACATACATGCCAAGTATGTAAGAACAAAATTGCTATAGTTGAAGAAGTTGAGTGTCTTATGCCATACTTACTTGATTGCCCCGGAAGTTTCTGTGTAGAGGCCATAGAATTTAAAGCACACTTTAAAACCATTTGGAATATAGGTATTAGAAACTGTACCATCTAACTCCAGAAATAGAAAGGTAGCTTTGCTATAATGGATGCTTTTTTATTGGACACTCTTCAAATAGTCACTCTGTGGCTTTTAGCTTCTTAGAATGTGTTTATCCTTTGGAGCAATGCTGAAGTAATTAACCAAGTCAGAATTCCTGCTAAATTCCTCAGTCTGGTTGCAAATTTAGACTCTGTTTATTACTGAATTTTATAACAGCTTATAGGAGGGAAATGTTTTATTTTTTAAAACTCCTTTATGCTTTGCATATTAATAACATAATGGTGTTCTATTTTTTTAAACCTTAGGTGAATCCAAGTCGACTTCCTGTGGTTATTGGAGGATTACTTGATGTTGATTGCTCTGAAGATGTCATTAAAAACTTGATTCTTGTTGTAAGAGGTCAATTCTCTACTGATGAGCTTGTTGCTGAGGTTGAAAAAAGAAACAGGTGTAGTACTGTTTTAACCTTCATAACTGGGATAAATTAGTGGTCTCTCTCAGAATGTTAATGGAAAAAACTATAACCTGTCAGTTGCCTAAAAGCTACTCAGAAATAAATTGACCATAATTCCCAGGAAACACCTAATTTAGAAGTTATAAGCTAGCTGCAGCACTGAAAAAAAATGTGCTTTCTGGAACATTACATCTATCATAATAAAACCTGTTAACCTGGTTAGTCACTTTTTTTATATTTATAATTACAGCTATATGGGTTGATCTTATGTATATTTTTAATGTAAACTATGTAAAAAGCCTTTTTAGTCAGGTATGATACCCCTGTCTCTCTTAACTAATTCTCTCTGATCAATTATTCTCGAGTGTAATGACAGAAAAGAGTTCCCTGTGTAACTCTGGGCTGAATAGATTTTTTATTTGGACCTTAATGTGATAATAAAAATTATAAATTTCTAGTAGAGGAGAATATAATAATATGAGTGCTTCTAATACTTAACTATACAGTGAAGTCTCGTTTTAGCTGGGACATTTTGATTAGTGTAAGGTTTTTGGGTTGGTATAACAGTGGGAAGTTACTCTAGTGGGAAAGGTAAGCAAGAAAGCCTATGAATTTAATTTTAACCTGAGTTGGTATAGGTGTTCTAATGGTGTTCATAAAATTTGTATTTGAATGTTTCAAACACGTAAAAATTCTACATTTAAGGACAATGAACATATAGAATATAATACTGATTTTAAAAGTTTGAGCCTAGTTTGAAATGATTATGGACCATAACAATAAACGTTAACATTTTGAGACAGATTTCAGTTGAGTTTTAAGTCTAATGCCTGAAAACAATCTTTGGTCTATATTCCAAACAAAGAGCCATAGGTACAGTTAGACAATTTGGTCTTTAAGTGACAAATTGTATTGTGATAAACTAAATTCACATCTAGTCACTAGTCTAGATGTGCCTTCACTAATTTTTCAGTTAACATGGAACATCTGTTTGGCTTGCACATGTTTATAGGAGCTTGATTTTTGCCTTTATTCATAAAAACGTTAGGTGTCTTTACCCTCATGAGAGTGTGTTCATGACTACATGAGTTTGATAGCCAAAATAATGGCCTACTGCTCTTTTTCTGGGTGATTCTGATATTTAAACCATAAAAGAATTATAGTTATCAGGACCATTGAAACATAAATTATAGCTTAGTGAAAGCATGACTCTTGGTGGAGTACTGGAATTATCAAATCCAAAACTTCTAAAGCTACCAGATTTTTTCCCCAGTGTGCATTTAGAGTACTGCCTCCTTTGGCTGTAGGTATTGTATGTTAACTGTTAAAATTGAAAGGAACCTCAGACTGACTTAATTTTTCATATCATATCCCCATCCTACCTCTCAACAAAATTTTTCTAGTCTTAGATATTTTATCCTGTGTAAAAAAAAAAATACATATACATCTGTTATCTCCTCTTTTTATATTCTATCTAGCTATGTAGTAGATAGGTATGAGAAAGTACAAAGGGTACATACCTTTATTGTAAGCTTGGGCAAATCATTTAACCATCTCAGCCTTAATTTCTCAATTTGTACCGTATTTTCCGGCGTATAAGACGACTGGGCGTATAAGACGACCCCCTAATTTTACAGTTAAAACATAGGTTTAGGCCTGTATTCACTGTATAAGACTACAGCCTCAGAAGTGGGGGGTAGTCTTATACAGCGAATATAGGCCTAAACCTATGTTTTAACTGTAAAATTAGGGGGTCGTCTTATACGCCCGGTCGTCTTATATGCCGGAAAATACGGGTAATAGGATTGTTGAGTATTCAAAATAATACGGGAATGCATATTATAGAACATACGGTACTTAATACACAGCACTTCAAGAGTGTGTTTTTATAGTACAGTATGTGTGTGTGTTCATGGGTTTTTTGTTTGTTTGTACTAGATTGAAACTTCTTCTGCCTTGGCTGGAGGCCAGAATTCATGAGGGCTGTGAAGAGCCTGCTACCCACAATGCGTTAGCCAAAATATACATAGACAGTAATAACAACCCAGAGAGATTTCTTCGTGAAAATCCTTATTATGACAGTCGTGTTGTTGGAAAGTATTGTGAAAAGAGAGATCCACATCTTGCTTGTGTTGCTTATGAACGTGGCCAGTGTGATCTGGAGCTTATTAATGTGAGTACTGCTAGCTGAATTTATAGAAAGAAGGCTACATTAAAAAAGAACTTGTTATATAATGTTAGATTAGTGAATTTTAAGAGTGAATTCAAAGTAGTTTTAGTTAATACAAAGCATTTTTGGAAGAGGTGCTATTTAAAATTTTTCAAATATAGTTTATATGCAATATTATATTTAGCTCTAGGTGTATAACAGTGATTAGACATTTATGTAACTTACAAAGTGATCACCTGAATAAATCCAGTATCCATCTGATACCATACATGGTTATTACATATTATTGACTCTATTCCTTATGCTATACCCTATCTCCACTACTACTTTGTAACAATCAATTTGTACTTCTTAATAATCCCTTCCCCTTTTTCACTGACATCCTAGCCTGCCTCATCTGGCAACCATCAAAATGTTCTATCTATAGTTTGTTTCTGTTTTGTTTATTTTGTTTTTTTAGGTTTCACCTATAAGCAAAATCGCATTACATATCTTTCTCTGTCTGACATAGTCCACTCAGCACAATACCTTCCAGGTCCATCCATGCCACTACAGATGGCAAGAAAACCCATGCCCTTCCATGTCTGAGCAAAATTCCATTGTATATATGTACCACCTCCTGTAGCCATTCATTGTAGGACACCCATGCTGCCTTCCACATCTTGGCCATTATCAACAATGCTGCATTGCCCATATGGATGCACATGTCCCCTCCACGTAGTGTTTTCTGTTTCTTCAGATAAATAGCAAGAAATGGGATTACTGGGCCATTCTTTGTCTCTTGTCTGGTATAAGTATTGCTACCCCAGCTTTCTCTTTTTCCGTTTCATTTTCATGAAATATCATTTTCCATTACTTTACTTTTAATCTCTGTGTCTTTTCAGTCTGAAGTGAATCGATTGTAGGCAGCATACGTAAGGCTTTTATTTTCTTAACCATCCAGCCACCCTGTCTTTTGATTGGAGTCATTTAATCCATTTACATTTAAAGTAATTATTGACAGATATATAGTTATTGCCATTTTATTATTCATACTTTTTGTCTTTTATTTTTATTTTTTAGATCTTAAATCCCTCTAACATTTCTTGTAATGTTGGTTTGGTGGTATAATACAGGTATAGCTTTTTGTTGTCTGTGCAGCTTTTTATCTGTCCTTTGATTCTAACTATAGTAGACTCAGTTAACTGGAACTCAAGCAACTGTTTGCTTGAACGTTTTACTGGTTGCTTGTAAGTTTTCTCAGTTGCTTGAGAGTACCAGATACATTTATCCAGCATCTACCAATCCCCATGAGTGCCAGTTAACTGAGAGTCTACTATAATAGCTTTGCTAGGTAGAGTAACCTTGGTTGTATGTTCTTTTCATTACTATGAATATTCGGCGCCAATCCCTTCTAGCCTAAAAAGTTTCTGTTGAGAAGTCAACTAATTGTCCTATTGGAGCTCCCTTATAGGTAACTTAACTGCTTTTCTCTTGCTGTTTTTAATAGTTTCTCTTTATCTTTAACCTTTGGCATTTTAATTATGATGTGTCTTAGAGTGTGGGCCTCTTTGGGTTCATTCTGTTTGGATCTCTTTGTGTAAGACACATCTTTTTGAAAAATTTTATTTGCCAGTAATTGTGAACTTAAATGTCTAAAATACTAGGTCAAGTCTATATTCACCTGTTAACATTTTAACCTTACTAGTTTTACCACTTGTGTTCTTATACACTGTCTCATACGTACACACCATGCATACATTTGTTTAAACATATGAGAAATTTCATACATCGTGGTTTTACCCCTCTTCAGTGTATATTTCCTAAGAATAAGAGTAATCTCTTCCATATGGACATTATAGATACCAACTTCAGTCAGACACTGACAGAGTACTTCTTAAAATTTATTTTATCCCAATTTTGTCAGTTGGCTAGCAATTTTTCCCTCTAGTTTAGGATTACGTATAGTTGTCATATTGCTTTAGTCTCTTTAATGGAAGAATTTTTCAGCCTTTGTCGTGACATCATTGTAAAAACAGTTTGTTTTTTCTATTTGTAACTTTTCATTGTGGTGAAATTCACATAACAACATTAAGCATTTGAAAGTGAGCAATTCAGTGACAGTATGTAAAGGGTGTCCCAAAATTCACGCAAGAAGTAATTTTGATAGAAAACAGGTTTATAATTAAAAATTGTAAATTTTCATTGCTCAACAATGAAAGCATGTTGTTCTTTCATGTAGCGCTCCATTTTTAATAACCCTGAACTGTCAGCTGTCACACCTTTTTTTGTTGTTGGCAACACTTTACTGCACAAATGATGCAAAATTCAAATCTTGCGTGAATTTTGGGACACCCTTTATATTCACAATGTTGTGTAACCACTGTATCTATGAGGGCAGGGTGATAAATTTTGTCTCCACTGTAATATTTTTTTGTTACATTAGACATGTCTGGGTGTACCTGTTCTGTGTAGTCACGTGGTACTCGTATCTCTCCTCCATCATTCTTGACCTTGCACACACACATGCTTAAATTTTTCACCCAGTGCTCATCATAATGGAAGTGTTCAGATGTTTGGTTTAAACAGTGTGCTGTTAATTGAGTTCTTTTAGCACATTTTTTAAAAGATTTATCTTTATTGTTTTTGACAGAGAGAGAAGAGGGAGGGCCCGGACAATCTCCATAGTTGCAAATCATTGGTTTTTGTATATAATTTCATTCCACATGTGGGTGCGGGGCTGCACAGGGCTGGAACCGGGCCAGGGGCCTCTCACATGGAGCTCACCCCAGTGAGAACTGAACTGGGGGCACACCCAGTTCACCCAGTTCACCTTATGGGTCTGCACAGGTCAGGGCCAGGATTCTATCCTTGGACCCCTGGGGCTGCAAGATGAACACTAAACCTGCTGAGCCATCCCGATATACCCTTTGAGTTCTCAGTGGAAAAAGTTCCTCCAATAAAAAAATGATGAGAACTTTTTTTAAAAGATTTATTTTGCTTGAGAGAAAATGGGAGAGCCCAGAGTAATCTCCATAGCTGTACATCATTAGTTGTGACATGGTTTCATTCCACACAGGTGGATATTGGGTTACGTGGGATGGGGACTGAACTGGTAGGGCCTCAAGAACCTTCGCCACTGAGCCATCTCGGCTGTTACCAGTTGTACCATAGTTCAACTGCATCTGGGATTTGTATGGGCCAGGCCTGGAAATCAAACCATGAACCTTGCAATTGTGAGGCAAGCACTCAACCTCTGTGCTGTCCTGGCATCCTGAGATGAGAACATCTTAAAGAAGGTCATTACAGGTGATGAAACTTGGATCCATCATTAGGACCCTCAGAACGAAAGGAGGCAGTCTTTGGAATACCACCATAAAGGCTTACCTTCCCAGTTGATGCCTGAGTTTGGAATTTTTTCAGCAGAAGTGATTCCTTATGGTGGTGGTCTGTGGACTGCTTTTTGTTCTCTGGGTCATAATGGTAGACCCAGGTTTCATCACCTATAATGATCTTTTGTAAGAAGTCCTCACCTTCTTTTTCGAAAGTTTCAAAAATTGGAGGAACTTTTTCGGCTGTTAAGAATTCAATAACAGCATGCTGTTTGAACCAAACATCTGAATACTTCCATTTTGATGTGCACTGGGTTGCAGTTTAGCATATGGAGTTTGTATGGGCTGGGGCCAGGAATCGAACCCTGGACCTGTGTGCAAAATCAAGAATGATGGAGGGGAGCTACCATGTGATGACTATACAAAACCAACAGGTTATATCCAGATATATCTAATGTAACAAGAACTGTTACAGTGCAGGCAAAATTTATCAGCCTGCCCTCGTATCTAGTTTGAAGTTTTCATTACTTCACAGGGAAGCTAGAGGTACTCATTAAGCAGTTGCTCCACATCCCCCCTCTTCCTAGCCCCTGACAACCTAGTTCCTTCTGTCTGGATTTACCTATTCTATGTATTTCATATAAATGAAAAGTTTCTTTTAAGAAGAGAATGTTCTTCACTTTGAGTTTCTCTGATGGGTCCTCCTGATTACATTTAGATTGTACATTTCCTTCCAGAATATTGCTTAAGTGGTGTACATTTCCATCCAGACTATTTAAGTGATTTTTCTTTCTCATGCTATTATATGCAAAAGCACCTGACATTTTTTTTTAATTATTTATTTATTTATTTATTTTTAAATATCTCTTTTTTAATATTTTATTTATTTTTGACAGAGAGAGAGAGATACAGAGACAGAGAGAGAACCGAACTAGGGGAGCTCCCAGTTCAGCACATGGCTCCGCACGGGCCGGGGCCGGGACCCGATCCCAGGTCCCCGGCGCTGCAAAGTGAGCGCTCAACCCACTGAGCCATCCCGGCTTCCCCACCTGACATTTTTTTGTCCCTCAGTTGTGGGGGGACTTTTTATCAAGTTGTCTATTTCTTTACTGTATAATTGTATTTTCCTTGAAGATATTAAGTAGTCTGTAAGGAGACACTTAAAACCATGCAAATATTTTATCCTCCTATCTCCCCTCCTTCACCATTTTAGAACCTGTTGCTTTTTTTTTTTTCTTTTTTACTTTTTTATTAATTGTTAAATTTATTGTAGTGACATTGGTTGGTAAAAATTACATAGGTTCCAGGTGTATAATTTATATCACATTCCTTCTGTATTGCATTGTGTGCTTACTGCCCAGAGCAATTGCTTTTTCTTAAACCTCTCTTAATGTGTTGGTTGAAAAATGACAGTTTTACACTCTAGCACTTTCTCCACATGTATCAGGCAGCACTCATGTATTCATGCACTTAAGAATTTGATTTATTCAAAGGTTACAATCTACCACTGTTTTTATGCTCACATTGTCCCAGTTTCAGCTGATAAGAAACCCCTTCAGCCTGCCTCCCAGGGCTTTGTGGCATGGTGTCATCATTCATTGAACACTTTATTTTTTGGCATAACAAATTACACCATGCTTTTGTACCCTCCCAGTCCTGGAATCCACCATTTTTCCAGGGAACTCTGATACCTTTTGATGGGGAATGCCATTAAAAACTCATATCTGGGCTATTTGTTGTGTTTGCTTCAAGGATCTTTCAGTGATCAGAAATATATGCATCTAACTAAATTTACATACATTTATCCATTCATTTACATGTAAAAACTATGTATGCATATACACATGGAAAAATAAACACACTGGAATAGCTAGTAAAAACACTGAAAAGAAAGCTATGAAGGTAGACTAGCCCATGGTTTTGAAGTCTAACATTTATACTTGGGATGCTTTTTAAAAGACTTGAGAAATTAATAACTTTTTTTCTGCTGGTTGAATTTTAATTAAAAAAAACCTTGGCTTTGAACTATTCAGATTATATTTAAAAATATTGGCCTTTTCTCCTATAAGACAATAAACACAGTTTAAATTATAGAAAACAACCTTTTAAAAGTAAAGTCAGTTATAAAAAGTTTTCACTTCTTACCTTGAAATTAATCTTTAATATCTCATTTAGGTTTGCAATGAGAATTCGCTCTTCAAAAGTCTTTCCCGTTATCTAGTACGCCGAAAGGATCCAGAATTGTGGGGTAGTGTGCTGCTGGAAAGTAATCCTTACAGGAGACCGCTAATTGACCAGGTAAAATTGATAAATGTGTATAAGGCCCGTCTTTTTACCTATAGATAAAACCTTTTCCTTCATCATAATACCCAAATATACTCAAATGGATCCTGTTTCACTGTGAGAGAAGATAGTAAAAAATAGAAAATTAAAAAAAATTAATTATTAAAAATATCACAAGTGTTGGTAAAAATAAACTATATCATCCAAAAGAGATTATTTAATTACATAAAACTCTTCAGTTTATCATAGTGAAAAGGAAAAGAGCAAGTTAAACATCTAATAAAACACTTAAGAATTGCTATTATTAATACCTAATAAGATTCAATATTGATTGGCAACATTCAAGGCAATGGTAATTTAGACAAAGATAAGAGTTGATAACAGAGAATACAAAAGACAAAGTTGGTGAATGTTAAATCTCCCTCATAGGCACAGAATTGCAAAAGAGATGTGGGCTTATAACTATATAAAATTGAAAACATTTTTTTAAAAGGTAAAAATTAAAAGTTGTTATAATGGTTATTAAATTCTCCTTGTAGAAATGTAAATATCTAAGAGAATAAATTAAAAACTGTTAATTTTTTGTTCTTCTAAGAATCATTTATAAGGAAAGTTTTCAAATAGGTAGAAAGCTTCCTGGAAAAAATATTGCAGCATGTAGGAACCATGCAAATAGCCAAAACCAGAGGAATTACTGAATATATAATGTCACATAATATATTTATAGCCATTAAAGTGGTACTGAGAAGAGGTTATTATGGATAATGTTTTAATGAGGGAAAGGGTAGAAACTATAGAATTAGGATAATTTTTCAAGAGAATGGAAGTATGTACAATATGGGCATATGAGGAGGAACCCAAACAATCTGGAATTTATTTATTAAAAAATTGTGTGTTCTTACATATTTGAACTTTAGTCACCTTCAAAGTACTCTTATTGATGTAATATTATTGAGATGCCTTTTCACTGCTCAAAACAGTTTTTGACCTTGCTGAATTTGATGCCTTTTAGTGCTTCTGCCATTTTTTGTTTCACCTCTTCCGCATCAGCAAAACTTTCCCCTTTGAGGACTTCTTTCATCTGGGAAACAAAAAAAGTTGCTCAGGGCTAAATTGGGTGAATAGAGAGGGTGGAGCACAGGAGTCATGCCTGTTTTTGGTTAAAAACTGCTTAACACTTAGTGTAGTATGGGCTGGTGTGTTGTCAAGCCACACGTTGTTTATGTAAATCACCCATCATACAATGGGTAAACACATTGTAAGTTTCAAAAAAAAAAGTCACTGAAGCCTACTAACACAGCCTCTCATACCACCACCAGTTGGTATACTGACGCAGATGGGCTTCTAAATACCTAGTGGGGGAAGCCTGTATTACAAGGGGCCAGCCCTCTAGAAGATAATTCCAGGGTTTTTTTTGGATCCCCCCATATACATCAGTTTGTCTACAAAGACCTTCGGGTCTTAAATTTAAAGGTGTTTTCCCTCCTTCACTCTTCCTATTCTACTGAGAGGCCAACTTACTAGATAGTAACTTTAGAATCATCTTGATTCTCAGTACTTAATTGCTGTATATTCTCTGTAGGTTGTACAGACTGCCTTGTCTGAGACTCAGGACCCTGAGGAAGTGTCTGTGACTGTCAAGGCTTTTATGACTGCAGACCTTCCTAATGAACTCATTGAACTGCTGGAGAAAATTGTCCTTGATAACTCTGTATTCAGTGAACACAGGTATGCTATGAGAGGGGTCCATTGGCTTATTTATATTCAGTCTTTTAATTGTGGCCTGTCATTTTGGGAAGGAACAAAGAGACAGAGATTAGAGAATGTTGTCTGAATTCTCCTCTTTTCACTGTACCTCCTGAGACAAAAACACTATAGCAGCAGTGTTTATTCTTTATGAGTTAATGAGCTTTTAAAATACTGCATTCAAATACATTTTTCTTAAAGGAATCTGCAGAACCTCCTCATCCTCACTGCAATCAAGGCTGACCGTACCCGTGTTATGGAATATATTAACCGCCTGGATAATTATGATGCCCCAGATATTGCCAACATTGCCATCAGCAATGAGCTATTTGAAGAAGCATTTGCTATTTTCCGGAAATTTGATGTTAATACTTCAGCAGTGCAGGTAAATAGATCTTCAGACTACCCAAGCTGATTCACTAAATGTAATGAGTTCTCTTGATTGAGTACATGCATTGTCTGTCCTGTGAGGATAGGCATATCTGATTGCTATGCCAGAAGAGCCATAAAATCTTGACTGTTTAAATGTAACTAGTACATGGTAAGATTCATTTTACTATAACACTAATTCACACATTCGTTGCGTAGGTCTTAATTGAACATATTGGAAACTTGGATCGGGCATACGAGTTTGCTGAACGCTGCAATGAACCTGCAGTGTGGAGTCAGCTTGCGAAAGCCCAGTTGCAGAAAGGAATGGTGAAAGAAGCCATTGATTCTTACATCAAAGCAGATGATCCTTCATCCTACATGGAAGTTGTTCAGGCCGCCAATACTAGTGGTGCGATGTGATGTCTTTTATGTGTTAGTGACCTCAGAAAATGTACCTAAGCTATGTTTAAGCTAAGCATTAAGATGTCTGTATATTCAGAACTATAGGAGTTAGAGACTGTAGGGTTACTTGTGAAAACATTTAGTTGCCCATCTCAGTCCATATGAGGAGAGGCTGCATTTTGTGAACTTACACTTCCTTGGAGAAGATTAATTTTCTGGTTCTGTTTGTTTGTTTTTGAGAGAAGGTGAGGGGGGTGAAGGGAGGGGCCCAGAGCAGTCTCCATAGTTGTACATCTTTAGTTGTGACACGGTCCCATTACAGACAGGTGGATATGGGGCCACATGAGGCAGAAACCAATCAGGCGCTTTCCACATGGGAAGCGAGAATCTTTGCTGCCAAGCCATCCTGGCAGTTACCAATTGCTGTGCAGTTATAGTTCAGCATACGGGATTGCATGGGTTAGGGCAAGGGTTCAACTACTGAACTATCGCAGCATCCCTTATTTCTCTTTTGAAGTCTCATAAAATTCTGATTAAACTCTAATCTTAACAATTTTAAGAAAAAGAGGAATTAACTTTTTTTTGGTCAGTGATAATGTAGAAGCACAAAGTTTTGCTATTTTAGATGCATTTCACTGTTTATATGTGTTGTTGTCTATAATGTTTCCTTGAAAAGGAAACTAATAGTGATTCTTATTTATGTGGGTGAAAAGATAAATGTTAGGATGTTTATGTTTAATTTTTTTCCTTTTTTCATACTTAGGAAACTGGGAAGAACTGGTAAAGTATTTGCAGATGGCCCGTAAGAAGGCTCGTGAGTCCTATGTGGAGACAGAATTGATATTCGCACTGGCTAAAACAAATCGCCTTGCAGAGTTAGAAGAGTTCATCAATGGGCCAAATAATGCTCATATCCAACAAGTAGGTCTCCTGTTCAGATTTTTTTGCAGAGTGTAAAATTAAATAGTTGAGGAACTTTATTTGCTTAGTAGGATCAGCATATCACAACTGAAGCTTTCCAAGGGCAAAAATCTTATGGGGGAAAATAATGCTTCTCAGTATTAAATTGAATTTTGACTTTGGAAAGAGGATTGAGTTTAGGCTTACCTAGTTTGGATTGTCTTTTTCAGGTTGGTGACCGTTGTTATGATGAAAAAATGTATGATGCTGCTAAGTTGTTGTACAATAATGTTTCCAATTTTGGACGCTTGGCATCTACCCTTGTTCATCTGGGTGAATATCAGGCAGCTGTTGATGGAGCTAGGAAAGCTAATAGTACTCGAACATGGAAAGAGGTAATATAAACACCCATATGAATGAGGAATTAAGATGCCCTTTAAACTGATTAATTGAATTAACCAGCTATGTTTACTTTTCAATTCACATAATTGGAATTTTTATTGTAGGTCTGCTTTGCCTGTGTAGATGGAAAAGAATTCCGTCTTGCTCAGATGTGCGGGCTTCATATTGTAGTACATGCAGATGAATTGGAGGAACTTATCAACTACTATCAGGTAATGAACAGGAGTCTTTCATATTAACAGATCTTACACCACAGATATTCTTATCTTTAATTTCTTATTTCTCTTATTCAGGATCGTGGCTATTTTGAAGAACTGATAACCATGTTGGAAGCAGCACTGGGACTTGAGCGAGCTCATATGGGGATGTTTACTGAGTTAGCCATTCTATATTCTAAATTTAAGCCACAGAAAATGAGGGAGCACCTGGAGCTATTCTGGTCCAGAGTGAATATTCCTAAGGTAATCAGCCTTTAACATAATGAGGCAACTCTGTAGCTAAAACTAATACTTTAAAATATCTTTTTTAGTTTATTAGCTAGAATTATAGACTCATATCTAAAGCAATTAAATATCTCTTACACAGGTGCTAAGAGCTGCAGAACAAGCTCATCTTTGGGCAGAATTGGTGTTTTTGTATGACAAATATGAAGAATATGATAATGCCATAATTACCATGATGAATCACCCAACTGATGCATGGAAAGAAGGGCAGTTCAAAGATATCATTACCAAGGTGAGTGCCTTCTTTAGGAAGACAAAGTCTTCAGAAGGAGTAATCAATCTCATTAGGAAGTAACTCTGACTGACTTATATATGGATTTTTCCCATTTTAGGTTGCCAATGTGGAACTATACTACAGAGCAATACAGTTCTACTTAGAATTCAAACCTCTGCTGTTAAATGATTTGCTGATGGTGCTGTCTCCCCGGTTGGATCATACTCGTGCAGTCAATTATTTTAGCAAGGTAATAATTTTAAAAACTTAAAAACTTTATAACAAGGATCTAAAACATATTTGGATAACTTTTGTCCATGGAATTTAACAATGTGCTACATTTGTAACAAACTTTATTTTGAAGGTTAAACAGCTACCACTGGTGAAACCATATTTGCGTTCAGTCCAGAACCACAACAACAAATCTGTGAATGAATCACTGAACAATCTCTTTATTACGGAAGAAGATTATCAGGTAAAACCTTGTGGTTCTTGCATATATTCTCAAAACTCAGGTTATGATTGGGTTGTAAAGTTGGTATGTTTTGCAATAAAAAAGCACATTATCCCTCAGGATTGTAAACAGTAGGTACTTGTGTGTCTAGCGTCTAAATTTAGTGAGGTTTTCAAGATTGGTAAATCTGATTTCCAATTAAGTACCAGTTTTGCAGAATTTTGCTTAGATCTTGTCTTGGTTTAGAAAAATATTATGGTTACTTCATCCCTATATGTCCAGAGTTTAGGTAGTGTTGGATGTCTTTGATCTCTTAACTAGTCCATAAAACTTATTTGGTATTAACTGTATTTTCTCACTGCTTTTTTTGGCATAATAGTATCTTTTAATACTTTCCCTTCACCAAAACAAAATTACTTAAGAGTTAAGTTTCAGCTAGTTGCCTTTTTTCTTGCCATCAACACCATTTTTTTTTTTAGGTTCAGATCCCATGCCCATCTGTATGATTGAGTATCATGTTGAGTTGTATGAGGAGTTTCCCTAGTTACCCTCCAAATTATAAGTCCTCCCAATTTCATAACCATTCAGGTTAGTCCTTGATACTGAGAACCTTGGAGAAAATTGCACCTTTAGAAACTTTAAGTGCCTTTGAAGACTTTATTTATTATATAATTAGATTGAAGAACCTAACTTGTTCACATTATAACTTTGTAGTTTGATGCTTGAATCTAGGCTGTTATATTACAATAATGTCCTATTGATCAAGTCATATACAATTAGTTATATATCAATAATGGCTCATTGATCAACAATGGTGGAACATAAACTTTAAACTAAAATGAAACATTGATTTGGCATTTGAATGGCTTTTTTTTTTTTTTTTTTTTAAGGCTCTGCGGACATCAATAGATGCTTACGACAACTTTGACAACATCTCACTTGCTCAGCGTTTGGAAAAACATGAACTTATTGAGTTCAGAAGAATTGCCGCTTATCTCTTCAAAGGCAACAATCGCTGGAAACAGAGTGTAGAGCTGTGCAAGAAAGATAGCCTGTACAAGGTGGATAAAGTTGGTGGGGGCCAGACTATTAAACCCAAGTACTAGATGATCTGTGTTAACCCTAAAATGGTATAATACAAATGATTATGGTCTATAAAAGTATTCATTTTTTGAATATGAAAATTGCCTTTAAGCCCCCATTTGAGGAGATGGTAATTAAGTCAGTTTCTTAATTCTAAGGGCTATTTTAAGTTTATGTCAAACCTCCCTGTTTAAAAAAAAACAAAGAATTCTTTACCCTTTCTTTTCCTTTAAATGATATAACTGTTAGGGGTTTTTTTCCTATTGAATTACTTGGTTTACCAGTTCAGTATATTTGATTTTAATGTTTGGCCTTCGTCCTTTCCTTTGAATAGGATGCTATGCAATATGCCTCTGAATCTAAAGATACTGAGTTGGCTGAAGAACTCCTACAGTGGTTTTTACAGGAAGAAAAAAGAGAGTGCTTTGGAGCTTGTCTCTTTACCTGTTATGATCTTTTAAGGCCAGATGTTGTCCTGGAAACTGCTTGGAGGCATAATATCATGGATTTTGCCATGCCCTATTTCATCCAGGTCATGAAGGAATACTTGACAAAGGTAATGACACTTCTGTGTATATTTAGAAGTAATTATCTTGAGGATATGTAAAACTCCACATACAGACTTATTTTTTCAAATGTTAGTGAGTCATTTAGTTGACCATAAAATATTCCTATTCTCCAGAAATTTTTAATACCTGACAAATGACAGTGAAAGGAACAGAGAACTCAAACATAAGTTGTCAGAATGTTTATCCTCAATGTATTTCTGGCGATGAATAGTATTACTTCTATATTGTATGTTTGGTTTTTTTTAAACATTTGATAAAAAGTTTCTCATTAAAAATAGTTTTCCTCACTCAGTTCTTGTTACTCAGATGCCCATAACTTGGTAGTGGAGATTCCCTTTTTTGTTTGGTTCTTGACTTTAATGAGTGTGCCCTGGGGAAGTTACATCTATATTCCTAACATCCTGTTAATCTTCTGAATATTTTGGTAATTTTACCCCTAATTTAAAAATACCATAGGAGGTTAACAATTAATAATACATTTCCTAAAAGTGCATTAAAGAAGCTGGGGGTATAATCATATAAAATTCAATTACTTATCTTAGTGTCCGTTTATGATATTAGAATATTTTTTACCCTGTCTTCAACAGTTACTAGCTGTCTTGCTGTAGAACATTTCAAAATGGTCATAAAGGATCCATTTCATCAAAGCAAAACATGGTTATTAAAATCAGTTTCACCTTGATCTCTTCAGCATGCCTAAAGAGGGGGAAAATAGCACACTACTAACCACCCCCAGTTACTGAATATTTTCTAGACTACCATTTAATTAGATACCATTGTGTTCAGTTACAATTTTTTAAGAATTAACACTTTCTTTGTATAAACTGCTTAAAGTTCAGTGTAAGAAAAAACAATTGCCTTACCTTAGCTGTGGAAGAGAATAGCTTCTTTTCTTATGCATAATGCCAACTTGTGAGACCTGGCTCTAAGCTTCTGTTAACTGAAGTGCTATAAATTTTACTAGCATTTAAGCTGCTTTCTTTCACACTGACTCTAGCATAAATTCTTCTGCAATAAGCTCTGAAGTTAAAAAAAATTCTGAATTTTGCTTCCAGTATGCCCTTTATTTTCACTTTCCTCATACCATTTTTAGTGGTTAGATGTTTCTCCCCTAAACCTTTGTTGCTGATTCTACCTTTTTATGCTCAATATGGGATTTGATTTTTTTTCTAAGCTGCACCTTCTGAATTCCTTTGCAGGTTGATGCAATAAAGGAAAAGGTGAAAGTTGATTCTTTTCCATCTTTAAGTCTGGAGGACTAAGTCTAAGGAATTTGCATGATTTTTTTCCTTCCTTTTCTACACTGCTGCTGCTGCTTTTCCTCCCCAATAAATTTTCACTGAAGCCTCTGCAAGTCCCTTGAAACATAACTGTAATAGAGCTGTAGGACATTAGTAAATGTTTGCTACTAATCGGCTAATAGGCTTTAGGAAGGGCAGGAGGCTAATCAGTAGTTGGTTCACAGTCTCTTAAATATATTATTAAAAATTGAGCATGGTGAGTTTCTATATTCCAAAGTTTCAGGAAATTTCTCTTCCCTGTCGGGGTATCTGGACTGTAATAGGATTTTCTTGATGCTCTAAATAAATTTAAACAGCCTCTGGTTTTATTTTGTGAGTTTGCCTGACAGTTGTTGAATTTATATATGTATGTACATGCCCTAAAAGGCTTTTTGGGGTTTTTTTTTTTGTTTTGGTATTGAAGGACTGTGATCCAGTTTCTGATCTCTTGATTCTTACTAATTTTTTGCTGAAAGTAGATACAAGAGATACTAGCTGCTTCCGAAGAGACTTTCCTCATGTTTCTCCAGGTGTCCAGTTCTTATGGTGCTAGTTCCATTTTTAAGAGGAATCAAAACTTTTTAAAACATGAGAGTAGTTTGCTGTAATTGTTGCTAAGCAACATGGATTGTTTTCATATGTAATGAAGCAATATTAACTTCTACTTTCTGTAATTAGGCACCTTTTGGTTGCTGCTTCCTTTATTGGCTTATCTCCATTCCAATATAAATGAAACCCACTTAAAAACTTACATCTGCTGAGACAAAATTGTGGTGAGAAAGGGTTGGGAAGGTACAGGAGAGTTGGAACAAATTTAAAAGAATTTGGATGGGGGACGATGCCTTGGCATTATGTTGAACCAAACTGGAGTCACCATTGGAACTTAGGGCAAACCTGAGTAAAATGCATTGTGTGTGAGGCCCTTCAGCAGCTAGTAAGCAAGGCAGTTAGAAAGCGTGTGTGTGAAAAACAGGTAATTGAACTGTAGTGTTATGCATTGGTTTAAATCAAGCATGTACAATAGTCATTGCAATTACATCATACTACTTTTGAAACTCTTAAAGCATTGCTGTGGGCTGTGTGTGTTTCTTGAGAGCCTGTATAGCAAGTCATCTTCAGTCTCACTTCTTGCTTCAGTACTTTTGCCTTTTTTTCATGCACACATACACCAAAATAACTGACTGCATGTTAACTTTTCCTCTGCAGCATATTGCAGTCTTTGTGGAAAAGCCTTTTACATTATAGTGAATTTTCAGTGGTACAGATGGAACTGAACTCAGTGTGACATGCTTACCTGTAATTTTTCTTTTTAAATCCAAGGATCAGAAACTTTTGTTACAGCTCTTAAAAGCTTGTGTTCATAAAAGTCTTCTCTGCTTTTCTTTTTTGAGCAATCTAAATTGGATCAGTGTAAACAAAAATTGGTTGTTGCTGTGCCAGAGGCTGTCCCAGTATATAGAAAATCAAAAATTTTTTTGCTTAGCTTGATGCTACTCTTTCATAGTTCTTAGTTTTCGCTTTTTCCCTGTGCCCAGCTTGCCTATGTCTTTGTGTGGGTATTGTGATATTGCTAGCTCTTTTAAGTCTTAACATGTACTTCTGTAGTAGGACTTCTATCTTTAATATTTGACTCAAACATTAACTTTTAAACCTGTGTTCATTTTAGAGTCTTTTCCTTGAAAGTTTGAAAATGTATTAGATGGTTGGTTTTTTGTTGTTCCATTTTTCTTACAAGTTATTAATGTACACTGATCCATGTATTTTTTGTACAATCTCTTCAGCTCACTTTTTTTTTTAAAGATTTATTTTTGTTTTTATTTTTACAGAGAGAGACAGAGAGAAGGGGGAGGGCCCAGAGCAGTTTCCATAGTTGTATGTTATTAGTTTTTGATCTAGTTTCACTCCACAGGCGGATGCAGGGCTGCACAGGGCAGGAACCGGGCTAGGGCTGGGATTCAATCCTTGGATCCTGGGGCTGCAAAGAGAGTGCTCAACCCTCTGAGCCATCCCGGCTTCCCCAAGCTCACTCTTGAATACTGTTTAAGTTAGCAGAACTCCATCTGACCCTTGATGGCAAAGACTGGGCTTTAAAGCATATAACTATAAAATTTTTTTCTTTCTCATGGTACTTATAGTCCATAGTAGTCATTAATTTGATGACAGGTAATTGAACAAACAGGCTATAAAATAGGAAAATAGTATACAAGAACAAACCCATCTTCCAACAGTAGAAAAACCACATTTATCTGAAGGTGTCTAGCGTCTACGTCAATTTAATTTTCTCAGATTTCATTCCCTTATAAACTAGACCCATATTTATTATATTTACTATTATATTTACCTTAATGGCTTGACTCTAACACGCTATCTTAAATAGTTTTCAAATAGAAACAAGGGGCTACTTTAACCTTTTTAGGACCCTGTCTTTCTAGCTTTCTCTTTGAAGTTTGCATGTCTCTTTTTGTGAGTGATTTTTCACTATTTGCCTTTTTGAAGTACATGCAGTGAACATTTGTAAAAACTTCCTTCTTCCACTCTGCCCCATCTCACTCAGCACATGTATGACTTTGAAAACCAGTAGTAGTAAAAACGTTGAGATTTGAAGTTTAGTTTTACTTTTAAGTATAATATAGTCCAAATATAATGCTTTGGTTGAGATACCAACTTTTAAATATAATTTAAAAGGCAAATGAAAGTTGTACAGTGGAGATTCCCTAATCCCAGTGACCTAATGTCACTGTTCCTTAATTCTGCACAGAATTGAAGAGTCAAATCATGCTAGTGGTAGAAAGAACTTGGCAGATTATCTCATTTAACCATCTCATTATATAGACAAGGAAATATTTTGAGGGTCAGTAAACTGGTTGGCCAAGATCATACTAGTTAGTGGAAGGACCTATGCATTGCAGCCCCTTTCTTTCACTAATACATTTGGACTCCTTTACGGTATTATTTCTGTCTGATACTATCCACTTTTATTTAGGGTAGCTAGCATATAATAGCTGTTTACTTCTTTGCAGGCTTACCAGATGTGCCATTTTAAACGGGACAGAAAACAATGGTTCTGTCCCCTTTCCAAATAGTACATCTGGTCAGCCTACTGATGCCTTGAATTTAGCCCGGTGAGACTAGGCTGACCATATGCACCATTTGAAAGGGGGACTGTGCCGTTGTTTTCTGTCCCCTTTAAAATGGTATGTCTGGTCAGCCTACTTATTTGGCTTAATAAAGCAGAAAATTTCTTCCTCGAAGAATTTGAGGCAAAATCCAGGTATTCCTAATTACTTAGAAAATTGAGCATAAAATTATGCAGCCTGTTTTTATATAAAAAGATCAGATATGGAGCCACTTCAGTCTGCACCTGTAACCAATATCAGCAGAAGCTATGCACACTGGGCAAAAGATCGCTTATTCTGCACAAGTACTTGTCCAGTTCAGACTCATTTTACTTTTTTGAATACCATTTCCTTTTGGGAAGATAATTCTTGCCAGGTCATGAGTTCATTATTATTGTCTTTAGTAGGGTTTAATTTTCATTTGAAAAAGTGGTTCCTTCTCATTATCCCTCTCCCTCAGGCTGGCTGCATCCTAGCATGCCCAGTTTTATAGCCTGGTGTGCGCTTTTATGGCATTTATAAATCTCTCCTTCTTGAGGGTTTATAATGACAGTGCTAAAAATGACATTGACTGAAGTTATGAACATTGCCATTGAATTTGAGGGGGCCTGAGATGTTCTTTCTAGTCTGTTTTATTTTGACAAAATTTAACATACTAAGGCTTTTCCACTTTCTGCCACAAACCTAGGTTTATAATACTTTTGAGGTGTTAATTAACATTACCTGTTTTTCTGCAGGTGGACAAATTAGATGCTTCAGAATCACTGAGAAAAGAAGAAGAACAGGCAACAGAGACACAACCTATTGTTTATGGTAATCTCTACATCTTTTTAACCTCACAGAAATATGGTGGCCCAATATTTCATTCCTTAGGGATTCTACCTCAAACTAGAAATATAATCTGTTAAAGTGTAGAAGTCACTCTGAGTTAACTTTTCCTGAAAACAGTCTTAAGCAGGCATTGACGTAATTCACTAAATTGATCATAAATGCAAAGACAATCTCAAAAACTTAAGATCATAACCTAAATTTTTCTGTTGTCTATTCACCAATTGATTGCTTATTTATAAATTACTGAAAAAGAAGAGTTTAATTTTCAGAAGTACAAGGGCTGTCTTTAGTATGTTTTAGTTAGAGAATATCTTCTCTTTAAATTCTAACTGGGACAGAGAACTTGTGTAGTTTCCTTTTGAGAACTTTCCAAAGAGATAGGATCTTCAAACTCTGAATATTTAAGGCAATTCAGTTTCTTACATGTGCATGTCTGAATTACTTCCCCTGTGCCTTGTGAACAGATTGATTTTGAAGCGCATAGTTATAGCAGTATAACCAGGTGTTCTTTGGAGGAGGACATAAAATTATGACCATTATATATCTCATCCTGCTAAAGGGAATGATAATATACAAATCTATTATAGCATTATCACCTTTATATTATAAATAAAAAGGATTTGGGGTATTTAGTGGACCAGGGCAGGTTTGATAAAGTTGGAGAGGATAAACTTTAATTATATTCTTAGAGATGGAAGCAAGATGTTTGACATATTTGAGATGGGATATACAGTAGGAACACAAACAGGGTGAGTATAATAATTTGGGGTCACCTACTGAATTTGGCTTGCCTTCAAGTGTTTAAATGGATGGGCCTTACAGGCATTTCAGTGGGGTTGAAATTTCAAGATGCCATTGTCAAAGTTAGAAGTGATTTTTATAAACTGCTGGTTTACAAAGAAGAATTTGCTCACTGAAGACAGTTTGAGTTGCTGTTCACAAAAAGGAGACATGAGGTCACTTGTGCTGCAAAAATCTTGTTCTAGGTTTACATTCTAGTAGGAGAGTATTTTGTGGGGATTCGGAAGTGGTGTTATGTTTTCTCTCTAAATAAGCCAGGTTCTCTATAGGTTGTTTCTGCATGTAGTCAACTACTATTTAAACTTCATAAGAGTGTTGACATAGTATTTAATAGAGGTTGTATGCTCTAATGCAAGTTTGTCCAACCTGTGGCCCATGGGCCGCATACAGCCCAGGACAACTTTGAATGTGGCCCAACACAAATTTGTAAACTTCCTTAAAACATAAGATGTTTTGTGATTTTTTTTTTTTTTAAGCTCATCAGATATTGTTATTAGTGTTAGTGTATTTTATGTGTGGCTCAAGACAATTCTTTTTCCATTGTGGCCCAGGGAAGCCAAAAGGTTGGACACTCCTGCTCTAATGTATTTCATACCTAAGGTATATTTGAATATCTCGTTATTTTTTATTTCTTTCTCTAAGTAAGTGCTGGGTTCGTTGCTTAAAATGCATTAGGGTTCATGATTATTTAGACATGTTAAATCGAATTTAAATCTTATTTTAAAAGTTCGTTTTGTAAACAACCATGTGTTTAAAAAACTTTTCTGTGCTCATTATATTGTCACCAAATATAATGTGTAAATACCATGTGGTGATAGGCTAGCAGATGTCTTGCTTGATCATGTGAAGCATGCTTGTGTATATATTGCTTTAAATGATATGAAGTAACATAATTATTATTACAATTTTGGCCCTTGGCCCTATACTATTTGTTTGCTTTTTAGGCAGGACCCTTTTTAGGGTGACTGTCATGCCAAAAACAGTCCAAAGTGACCCCACAAAACTTTTCTATATTGTGATTATGCTGCTAGAGTAAGGGAGATGAAGTGTGACAGTCCTACAGTGCTAACAGGTTTTACCACCCCTTTGCCCCTGCCCTTGCTCCTCTGTTTTCTTTCTTTAGGTCAGCCCCAGTTGATGCTGACAGCAGGACCCAGTGTTGCAGTCCCTCCCCAGGCACCTTTTGGCTATGGTTATACTGCACCACCCTATGGGCAGCCACAGCCTGGCTTTGGGTACAGCATGTGAGATGGAAAGATGATCCTGTACTCGCCTATTTTCGTACTGAAACATCGTCTGTACCCGCTTCTCAGTTTATAACAGAGGAAAACAGGCACCCGTTCATACAACATTTATTTCATGAAGGACTACTTTTTGTTTCTAATTATAAACTTGGATCACCTATGTTAAAAGCTTATTTCACATTCCGCATCATTTTAGAATTGATTTTTGATGGGGAATAGTTTCAATGTTTTATTCACTTGGGCTTTTTTTCTTCCCCCTCATTCTTTGAAAAACTGCTTAATATTCAATCTGTTGTGAAGAACCTGATTTGCACTCTGTAGTGTTTAAAGAAAAAAGCCTCTAATACTGAATCTCTTAAATTTAGTGTATGTAAACAGCTTACAATATGTATTGTCTAAATGCATTTAAATCTCTTATTCAAAGAAAAGCTAAGGCGAATATATTGGTATATGACCATGCAAGACTGTCAATGCCAACAAAGACAACACTAATCAGCATATCCTACACTGGACTGCAGTGCTCTCCAAATTATTTGAAAATTGCATTACAGAAAATTTGCCTGGATTTTAAATGAGCATAAAAAGGCCCTCTAACCTGTGCAGGTTTCCTCATTACGCATATAGAAAATGCTAGTGTGTTTTTTGCTTACTTCATATGTAACAGGTGCCCTTAGTTGTGCTGTATCCTGTGCTTTTTCTGTGGGACCATTCCATTCAGGAACAAAGAGCACCATGATTCCAATCTGTGTGTATTTACTAACCCTTCCCTGAGGTTTGTGTGTGTTGGATATTGTGGTGTTTTAGATCACTGAGTGTACAGAAGAGAGAATTCAAACAAAATATTGCTGTTCTTCGGTTTTGTTTGTGGAATTTGAAATTACTCAAATTTAAAATAAATTACTGGACTGTGGAAATAACATGTAAAATGGCAGTTTTAATTAAGTACCTCTCATACATGAACCAAAAGAAACATGGTTTTGGTAGTTTGATATTAGATACTTGAGGGTACAGGGAGGTGTGAGAGCAGAAGTGGAATTGAGTATTGGGCGTGTGAAAAGTACTATATATCATATCATATGTACATAACTGGTGAATAAGGTACGTGTAATAGTTTAAAGTAGTAGTCAGTACCACAGTGAGCTACAATTTCTCCATCATTTTAACCAAGTGATGCTTTTAGTTTTTAGCTTAAGCTTTCACTTAAATGAACAGATCGTGGATGTTAAATTTTATTAACTGAAGTATATAAACATGCAGTTAACATGTTCCTTGTCATGAAATTGTAAGGGTCCCCAAATTATATATAATTTAAGGTGGTTTTTTAACCAGTCTGAATCCAACTCTTGGCTGATGGCTAAGAATGTTACTTTTAAGTTCATTTCACTATTAATCCTTAGTAGAGTTAGAGAGCCCCCCTAGCCTTGTATTGCCATGTAAGGATTTCTAAAAACTGAGAACCCTTGCTCTCTGTCCATATTTAATGTCTCCCACCTAATTTTCCTAGAGGAAATTACAGCATTAGCTGGAAAGTCCCTTTTCCTTTTTTAATTTGTCATAGTGAAAACATCTTGCTGTTCAGCCCCAACTGTATGTGTGTTTCTACTGGGTCCTCTACCGCTTTTTTCATCATCAAAATCAAGAGGGAAAATAGTAATGGTGCCTGTGAGATCATTCTTTACAAAGTCAAGATCTGTTCTCCTGGGCCTTGCCCATATTTTGAATCAAGACAAACAAGTTAAAATACTTTAGTAAACATTTTATTATAGCATACTTAAAAAAAATTTTTTTTAAAGAACAAGAAAGCCTTGTGTTAATCTGGTGCTATGTCCTATGATAATGAGTTGCCACTTAAATCATCCATAATGGCCTACAGTAGAAAGAGAAATTGCTGTAGTGTATGACTTAGGTTCAAATCTTGAGCAACCTTGTTCCCTCATGTGTATATTAACAGTAGATGGACTTTTCAATATTTGCAGTTTAAATCACAAAATGCCTAGCTCAAGACTGGGCAATTAACTGTAGTTTAAGAGCTCTTCTTCCCTAACATTTATTAACTGAATAGGATGACAGTCTGGGAGAAGTAATTAAAAACAAAACTAGGGTACTGAGAGTCCTTAGCACTCTAAATGTAACAAACAGGAGAGAAGACGAAAGACATTAATAGAAAACTCCTCCCTAGTATCCAAATACAGTTGTACAAAAAAAATCTGATACTAGTTGACAACTATTTCAACATAGACATTAGTACAATAGCAAGAGACTGATGACAAGTAGGGATACTTGAATGTTCTGCAAATTGATTTAGTCATATGGACATTCTCACAGTAATGGTTCTCAAGCTTTCTTTAGGATCCTTTTATACACTTAAGTTATTGAAGATCCCAAAGATCTTTAGTTTATGTGGGGTTGTAGCTATTAAACTATTAGTTAAAACAATTTTTTAAGTATTAATCTGCTTAATAACAGTAATAAACACATTCAGTATTAAAAATTATGAATTTAACCATATTTCCAAAAAAAGTTAAGTGATAAAAGTGCATTGTACAATTTTTTACAAGTCTCTTCAAAGTTTGTCTTAAGACATCTGGCTTCTCATGTGTGCTGCTGCATTCAATGTTGTTTTTGTTATAGTATATAAAGAAAATCTGACCTCATAGATTTTGTAATTAGGAATTTTTTTTTTTAGGAAGAATTTTCATAGCCTTTTCAGATACTTGGGGTTAGTTGAAATGTGGAATCTGAAACCATAAAAGTGGACTTTTTGTATTGTTATATTAAAATCTATTGGTCTGTCTTCACTTTGGATCTTTTACCCATGAACGATTTGTACCCTTCATGCATTGGTTATGTGGAAAATACTGATTTACTACATTATAAAGTCCTACATGTTGACACATTATATTTTAAATCATTTGTGAAAAATAATGATCTTATCAGAAGTCTTCAGTTTTGGAAAGCTTAGAGAGGCAGACACAAGTTTTTCCTAAATACTGTCTATTGTTATTTATGAGGAAATACCTGCCAAACCCCAGATCTGGATAAGCAGTTTATTAGTTGCTCTTGCCAGTAGGGATAGTCTGTGACATAAGCAGTTAGTTAAGCTCAGGTCTCAGCTACACAAGTCTTCTCAAGACAACAATCATACTTCAGTGTGCACAAGTGTTTAATGTTACACAGATATTAAGACAGTCAAGGGTCAAATTTACTAATACTTTTACAGTTTCATCAAAGATACTATGTGAAACTATTTTTTTGACTGTGAGTATAGGGCAGTGAAAACTAATAGTGACTACTTATTCAGGTAGGTGCCTTTGCCTTGATATGTGAAAGGTGCCAGCAGTTTTACCCACCATTGCTTTTGTATCAATGTAAATGTTAACACAGTGAAAAGAAAAATGTCTTAGTATTATGAAAATAGTTTTGGGGGAAGCCGGGATGGCTCAACAGGTTAAGCGCTCACTTTGCAGCCCCGGGTGGGGGTGTGGGGGGAACCGAGGATCGAATCCTGGCCCCAGCCCGTGCGGACCCACATGCTGAACTGGGGGAAGTGCCCCCAGTTCAGTTCTCACAGGGGCAAGACCCCGCCCAGTTCCTGCCCTGTGCAGCCCCAAGCCCACCTGTGGAATGAAACTATGTGGATAAATTGATGATGTGCAACTATAGAGACCGTTCTGGGCCCTCCCCCTTTTCTCTGTCTCTGTATCTCTCTGTCAAAAATAATAATAAATCTTTAAAAAAAAAAAAAAAATCCCAGCTCATGCAAACTCATATGCTCAACCTGGGGTATGCCTACCCACGCGGGAGGACACCAGTTCAGTTCCCCCACCCCCACCCCCACCGGTTCTGCCCCTGGCTCAAGGCACCGAGGGGCGTGCCTCCCATGTGGGAGGCCCCCAGCCCAGTTGCTGCCCTGTGTTGCCCCACCCATGTGGAACAAAACCATGTTGAAAACTGATGACATACAACTATGGAGACTGCTCTGGGCCCTCCCACTTCTCTGTCTCTGTCAAAAACAATAAAATAAATCTTAAAAAAAAAGAAATAGTTTTGAGCTCCCCTCCCGCCCCCCCGAAAGTGTCTTGAGAGAACCTGTGGGATCTATACCTTGAGAATATAAGGTGAAACCTATAAAACAAATACTGACTACAGGTAAACTAGAAAACAAGCATAATAGATTTCCAGTTATCAGAATTTGTATACTATTCATTCTAGTAGGTATGCCATGACTTATTACAGTTATTAGAGTCAGCTGCAGCAGGCCATCCTGTTTGGAATGCACTGTTCTTTGGACTTGGAATAACCAGTCTCTGAAGCAAGCCTCAGAAATCACCTGAACCAGAATCATGCTTGAGGTCTCCAACTCCGTTACATACTGTTGCATCACTTTTTAATCTAGTAGTATAAACATTCTATTTAGAAATAGTTGCTACTGTGGCATCGTTCACAGTTGCAATTTCTCCTGTGCCGTCATATGCCAGTGTAAATGGCATAAAACTGACCAAATATTATAACCTTTAAGACTGGCTGTAATTAGTGTTCTGCCCAAAGACTCCACTGAATTTAACCTTGGTTGTGCTATCACGCTGCTTTGTTGATGTTAACTGCTAACTAATGCTAATTCTTGAAGTTAACAATGGAGAGCGAGAGTCACTTAACCAGGTTCCTATTAAAATTCTTCCTGTCATCATCATAGTTCTTAGGGATATACTGAATTTAGAAATACTGCCCTAAAAGAAGGCCTTCAGTGAAAATGGCTTTTTGCAAGAAGAGATGGAAGCTATGTAGCTTTGGGAACTGGGACCTTTATATTTAGGCAGCTGATATAACAGTAATTAATAGAATTGTGTCATGTCAGGTATATAGAGATCAAAAGGGAAATAAAGGTGCCTTTAAATAATTACCTAGTTCCTTGTAGGTAAACAATGGGATGTTGGGATGACACACTATACTTCACCATTACCACAAACTCGTGTTTGTGCCCAGTACCACCTTCAAGGTCTATACAAGTCACAAGTCTCAATGCCTTCACTGTTAGTGGGGAAGTAAAGCAATTTTTATACACTGAAGTAGAACCACAGCTGAGAACCTTTGGCTAGTGTAGGTCAGGGACACAAACAGGAAACACTACACCGGTGGGTTATATCAATACTATAAAATATCAACTTACATATAAATTTAAAAATCCAGGGGAAGCTGTGATGGCTGTGAGTTAAGCGTGCACTTTGCAGCCCCAGGGACCAAGGATCAAATCCCAGTTAAGTTCTTGCACCTTGGTTCAGCCCCTGGTTCAAGGGGGTGAGCCTCTCATGCCAGTGGCCCCCAGCTCAGTTCCCACCCTACATTGCCCTCGCCCACCTGTGTGGAACAAAACCATGTCGGAAAGTGATGATGTACAGCTATGGAGACTGATCTGGGCTCACCCTCTTCTTTCTCTCTGTCAAAAACAATAAGTAAATTAAAAAATCCAGGTTAGATTCTAAACCCATTGTGGGTGGGTAGGCCATGATTTATTAATAAAGTAGGCTTATCAGTCATCTGGAAAGTGATAGGAAAACTGCAGTTTGGACCCAGTGGGACTCCCCCTGAACCCTGATCCTCCAAAGACAGGAACATAGCCTTGAGGTAGAAGAGCTATTAAGACATAAATGGGCCTAACCATGCATAGGAAATGCTGTTTCTTCCTTGTAATCCAATTTTGTTGTAACCCGTTTCTCTTAAATATTGTTTGTTTTTAGCACCTTTAACTACTGGGACCATTTAACTTTTTTTTTTTTCTTTAGCTCCAAGATAACTAACTATGCCAAGTGCAGGACAGAAGAACAAGGGAACAGATTTTCATCTACAGAAAAATTGGGCAAGAAATTCATGTTTTATTCTTTAAGTTTCAAACGCTTATGGTGGTAGGACCGCCATCATACAAAATTCCACTTAGTAAAGTTTGAGGTGACCGGTGACTTTGTCAATTAGGTCTGCTGGTCCTGGCCCTATTCCTAGGACAGTTTGAGAGCCTGGTGCAATCTGAGTACGTCCAGCATCTTGGATTAAACTTACAGTCAGTCCCAGCATTTTCGCATGTGTCAATAATTCAGCCAGAGTTTCTTCATCAGGGGCTTTGACCACCACTTTGGGTTGGCCACAGTATTCCCATTGTTTGAGCATTTCGGGGTTTCTCCTTTGAATTTGCTTGTAGGCAGAAACTGCAGCATGAGAACACTGGGCAGCCACTTTCCCTTTTCCCATCTTTAAGTCATTTCGAACCACAAGAATCATTTTGTACTCCCCATTCTCTCCGAAGATGCTTGTTTCAGTTCCGGTCTCTCTATCTCTCTCACTCACTGAGTTTTTGGGGACCATCCCAAAGCGTACGCGGAGGCCCCAGCCCAGGCACATGCCACAAGCAACTCCGGCAGCCAAGCTGAGTGTACCAGGATGAGCCAAGTATTCCATAACCAAGGATTTGGAGAGCATCTTAAAGGAAAGGAAAAAAGTTATCACTATGTAGCAGTGAAATTTATAGGCCTAACAGATAAAACACCTTAATAGTATATAAGCAACAACATTTAAAACTATATGAGGTTACCCAGAAAAAAGGCAAAGTATATTTTTGATCTTGTACTGTTTCTTTTCTCCTCTGCAAACTAGAAAAGTTTCAAGAGTACGGGTGAAGCAGTTTAGGTCACTTTGAATTTAATTTCACTTTGAGGAATATCTCCTTGGATAAAACAAAGCTCTGTTCCTCAATTTTTCTAACTTTTGTGGAGAAAGGAAATGTCCTATTTTACCAAGATGCACTAAGGTTCTAGAAAAACCAAGGATGCCCCCCACCCCCACCTCTCCAACTCCCTTTCTGGAATATAGTGCTGTGTGTCTTCATAATGCAGTGGTTCTCAACAGGGATGGCACCAGTCCCTCAAAGTTTCTGGCTGTCACGTAATAGCCCTGGAGAGAGAGGTGGCTGGCTGATATTTACTATACCTAAGCACTGAATGCAAAAGTCTTACAGAGTGAGGATTTGTCCCATTGGACATTACGGTAGCTAAGAAACTATTACCCAAGACTAGAACCCAACTTCATTTTACATATGAACACAGTATTTTTTGCAGTTTTAATATACACTGATTTTGCCAGAAGTGCATCATATAAGACAGATCATCCTTTATCATTTTAGAAATTCTTGTTACCCCAGCAAAATTGTTCATTTGAGTTATATAAAACATA
Organism: Craseonycteris thonglongyai; assembly: GCA_004027555.1. NCBI lineage: Eukaryota > Metazoa > Chordata > Mammalia > Chiroptera > Craseonycteridae > Craseonycteris > Craseonycteris thonglongyai. Next base: position 56,198 of record PVKE010005589.1, read on the forward strand.
ATAAAACATACCTATATTTGAAGCTGTTGGATTCATGATTCTATGAATAGGCACAAGTCCTAGAGACATGTTATCATAAATTCTCATTTATGTTAAAGCATGTTTTTGAAATTATATGGTAGATTATACAATATCAAATTTTTTAATACAAAAATAGTATTGGGGAAGGGGACACTGAATTTTGATGTAATTCACATACTATAAAATTCACCCCTTTAAAGTGTACAATTCAGTGATTTTTAATATATCTACAAGACTGCAACAACCATCACCACTAGCTATTTCCAAAACATTTTCACTACCCCAAGAAGAAACACCTGTACCCATTAGCAGTCACTTCCCATCTCCCCCAACCCTTGGCAACCACTAATTTACTTCATGGATTTTCCTATTTTGGACATTCATATAAATTAAACCATATACTAAACGTGGCCTTTTGTTTCAGATTTCTATCATTTAGCATAATGTTTTACCAAAGGGGTGTCCAACCTTTAGGCTTTCCCAGACCACAGTGGAAGAACTGTCTTGGGTCACACATAAAATACACTAACACTAATGACAGCTGATGAGCTAAGAAAAAAAGTTGCAAAATCTCTTAATGTTTTTAAAAAGTTTACGAATTTGTGTTGTGCCATATTCAAAGCCGTCCTGGGCTGCACGTGGCCCACAGGCCACAGGTTGCACACGCTTGTTTTAAAGGTTCATCCATGTTGTAGCATGTATACTACTTCATTCCTTTTTATTGATCAATAATACTCCTTTGTATGGGTATACCACATTGTATTTATCCATGAGTTGAAGGACATTTGGGTGGTTTCCACCTTTTGGTTGTTAATGAATAATGCTGCTATGAATACAAGTTTTTGTGTGGACACATGTTTTTATTTCTCTTGGGCAATATACCTAGGAGTGTAATTGCTGGGTCTTATTGCAACTTTGTAACTTTTTGAGGAACTGCCAAACTATATTCTAAAGTGGCTGTACCATTTTTCATTTATTACAAATTGTTATAAAAAAGTGTGTTGGGTTTGATAGGGTAGAGAATCACTGCTCTAGTATCTTGACAGTGCCTAGTAAGTCTCTAGTTCAGAAACAAAACAAAAAATAATGCCTTTAAAATAGGCCTTCATATATGTCATACCTGTCTCCAAATCCCAAAGAAGGATTAGGAAGATTATAAATGAGATAAGCCAGGCCAATAGGCCTTCAGTAATTGTTAGAGAATAATAAATTACACTCAATGTCTGAAGCAAAAGAAAATAAAAAATGTCTATAAATTTGTCTCCAAATTATAAAAGTATAATTTAATACATCATACTGCTGTACTTTTATCTTGCTTTTTAAAGGCTGGATCTAAAAGGTACAGTTAATAAAAATTGTGAAACAATTCAATTTGCCATCTCAAATTCAAACTTTGCTCTCCCCAAAACAAAACTAATTTCTCTGAAACTGCTACTTAATGTTATAAAACCTGTAACTATTTTCAATTCCTCTAAGTCAGACACTTGCTAAAAAAAACTACCAGAAAACCCTCTGCATTTCATAATAGTTAATACATCCTATTCTTTAGTTGTAATATTCTCTGGAGCTACCTTCTTAAATGCCCAACTTTTACAGACATAGCAGTGGGAAGAACAGGACCATATGATGAGGAACATATTTCCAGAAGAAAGACTAGTCAATAGCACTTCGCCTAACACACTTTTCCCATTAGTTTTAGCAAAAAAATTAATGTGCAGTAATTGTGGTAGGCAGAAGCTAGTTTGAGGTAGGGTCCAGAAAGAGAGATGAAATGAAAGAGAACAGAAAGAAAAAGCAAGCAGATATAAGGGGACATGGAAAAAGGAAAGGTGAACATCTTTTTTTTTAAAATTTTAATATATTTATTTATTTATGACAGAGAGAGAGAGAGATACAGAGAGATACAGAGAGAGAACTGAACTGGGAGAGCTCCCAGTTCAGCATATGGTTCCGCACCGGCCGGGGCCAGGATTCGATCCCCGGTCCCCAGCGCTGCAAAGTGAGCGCTTAACCCACTGAGCCATCCCGGCTTCCCCAAGATGAACATCTTTACATTTTGAATATTATTAAATGTCAATGACAGAGCCTGAGAAAAAGTAGGTAGATGCTCAAGATAGAGAAAGAATAATTAACAATACAAAGCAGTAGGAAGGAAGGAGACCTAAAGTCCTCATGAAGG